>VSMD01012829.1:0-89649 GCA_008750895.1 Mirza zaza
GGAGGCTGAGGCAGGAGGCCGCTTGAACCCAGGAGGTCGAGGCTGAGGTGAGCCACAGTTGTGCCGTGAGTGGTCGGCGCCGCGAGCCTGGGCAACACAGCAAGACCAACCTCTAAATGCAAACACATTAATTAATGAAATAAACTGTCTCAGGGGCTCCCTTAAGACAATTGTTTAAAAAAATGTCTCTGGGGTCACCAGTTAATGTATTTCCCAGCGATGAAGTTTTCATTCGGCTTTCTTTACGTTTTTCCTTTCCTCGCAGAGACTTTCGACGTCTCGTGTTTCGCGCGTGCTCGCCAACTGCTCGCTGAAGCGTTTTCGGATGGCTGCTTGGCAATCTTGTGAGGCCATCCAGCGCCTGCGCGGCCTCAGTGCCGAATGCCGTTTCTCATGTACAGTCTCAGAAAGTTGAGGTGTTCCTGGTTCTCGCTGTGCCCAGACCCGGGGGTATCACGTGATGAGACTGCGGACACCTCGCTTCTCCTGTTCCAGAGAACGGCGTCCACTGACGCCGCGCACGCGGAGAAGCAGCGGCACCGCCCTGGCGCTGGAGGCCCAGGCAGTGGAGGCCCTGGCAGTGGAGGCCCTGGCAGTGCAGGCCCAGGCAGTGGAGGCCCTGGCAGTGCAGGCCCTGGCCGTGCAGGCCCAGGCAGTAGAGGCCCAGGCAGTGGAGGCCCTGGCAGTGGAGGCCCTGGCAGTGGAGGCCCTGGCAGTGGAGACCCTGGCCGTGCAGGCCCAGGCAGTGGAGGCCTAGGCAGTGGAGGCCCTGGCAGTGCAGGCCCAGGCAGTGGAGGCCCTGGCAGTGGAGACCCTGGCAGTGCAGGCCTAGGCAGTGGAGGCCCTGGCAGTGGAGGCCCTGGCAGTGCAGGCCCAGGCAGTGGAGGCCCTGGCAGTGGAGGCCCTGGCAGTGGAGGCCAGGTGGCCCCGGCCCGGCACAGTGCTGGAGTGGACACTTCCGTCCTCCCCTTCCTGCTCCCCTCAGCTACCAGTCACGAGCCCAGGCGCCATACCACAGAGGAGGCCAGCGGGACCCCAAGGGCCAGCCCCTTCTCTCCACCTGCGGGAGCCACGTTCCCACCAGAACTCCCAGGGCTTTCGATGTTTTTTGCAGGAGGAACGTGGAGAAATTTACTTCATCTTGCCTGGAACCAAAGTTATCAATAATTTTTAAAACTGCACAAGGGCCCTAAGACCAAACAGCTGACAACTGCTGCCCCATAACTGGGGACCCTGAGAGAAAGTCACCTCCATGAAGTCCAGGCCCTCCCCTCACACCAGAGACCTTACGCTGCTGCCTGGATCCACAGTGAGCAGAACTCTTACTTATTTATTCGTCTATAGAGACAGAGTCTTGTTCTGCTACCCAGGCTGGAGTGCAGTGGTGCGATCACAGCTCACTGCAGACAAACTCCGGGACTCAAGCCATCCTCCCACCTCAGCCTCCAGAGTAGCTGGGACTGCAGGCACATGCCACCATGCCCGGCTAATTTTATAAAAACTCTTTTTTTTTTTTTAGAGATGGGGGTCTCACGACGCTGCCAAGGGTGTGTTGAATTCCTGGCCTCTAGCAACCTCCCCACCTTGGCATACCAAAGTGCCGGCATCACAGGCATGAGCTACCATGCCTGGCCTTAAACAAATTCTTTAAGTCAGGGGCCAGGCCACATCTTAAGAATGGAAGAGAATGCAGAATTGCTCATTTGTTGTTGTTCTGCTCCTTTTTAAAATGAAAAACAACACATGCCATAAATAGTTACCCATATATGCAAATATCTCTGTCTATACCGACAGTGGGCAGATCTGAGAAAACATTTGTTTACTCTGTTTGCCTGGACCCAGAGAGAGTGACGAGTCCGGCTACCTCCTGTTCTTCTGCTCCCGCCACCAGACACACCCCACTGCACTGATGCAAAAACCTGGGAAAGAGTAACATGAAACTAAGCAACAGATGGTCACTAAGTTTTAGTTTTAAAACAATAGCGACAAGGAAATTAAACTTACGTTATTGGCAAATACTCGAAGGTCTAGCGCTACCGCATACATGACCGGCAGAGCCCTACGGGGCAAAAAGCAAACTTAGGTGAGAAGACTGTGAGGTCCGAGACCCCACCACCCGGCAGCAGAACATCTGTGTCCTGGGCTGCCCACCAGACTGGAGTCCACCCCCAAACTCTGACGGGAGGCTTAGGGCAAGCCACGCCTGCCCGCAGGGCCCACACCCCGCCCTGGCGCTTCAGCTTCCCAGGAACCCTCCTCCTTCCCCGACTCCCACCACTATCCCAACAGCCACACTACACAAAGACGGGGTCTGGTGAGATTTCCTAACAGGAACCAGAGTGTGCAACACACAGTATGTCCTCAAACAACCTTTCCATCTAACTGGCAATGCTGGACTCCTTTCATGTGTAGATCTTCATTTAATGCAGGGAAAAGGTGGGGTTTTTGTTTGTAAAAGGCCTTTGGTTATTTTAGTATAGACAAAATTCCAGTATTTACCTATAGTTTGTTAATGAATAATAAAATTCAGAATTTATAATACCCCAATATGATTTATTAAATTACACAATGAATTACAGTTGGTCTACCTCTTCTATCCAAAGTTTAAAACCAAAAGTTAAAAATTGATGAATGAAGGAAAAAATAGTATTTGATAAATATTTAGGGGCATGGAAGTACTGAAATAAGAATAATACTTTAGATTTATGTAGTCACACGGCAAACAGTCTGGCTGATCTGCCGTTTAAATGTACACTGACGATTGTAACTCCACGATTCCTCTTGACATTGCCATAGGTTAACACACTGGCATCAAATATCCACATAGCAAATATAAGACATATTTATTTAAAACAATTTTTTAAGTTTCTGCTTCAAAAAAATTTCTACTTGCTAATTTCTGGTGGCTTCTGTTGACACTTACCAGTTTTCTTCTTTGTGGGCCTGGAATGCCCGGAGGAAGGATGTGCTGTGTTAAGGAAGGTACCACATAAGAAACTCGGATGATGCTGCATTTGGTAAAAATGAAGAAAAAGGGGCTTCAGCTTTAAGGGGAACAGCTCACCCTCTAGCAGGCTCTGTCACAGAGGAGTAAGTTCTTGAAGGAAAGGCATAGGCCTCCAGATAAATACCTGTGTATCAGGTATAAGTCCGCTAAATACATTCGGGTCATACATACTTTCTCCAAATGAAGAAAGACTTCTTGTTATCAGATTTCTTTAACCTGCAGTTTCACACATTTTAGTTGATTTTTCTGAGCCCAGATGATCACAAGTTACATTTAAGTGCTTTAGAATCTGTGCGATAAAATGCATTTGATTCATTATAGAATTTTTAAATTCCAAGGAGACTTAGCTAGCTAGCGGCCCACTCTCTTTTACGTGAAATAAAATCCAGAGACACACACAAACACTTAGAACCTCACTGATGAGGACCCGAACTGGAAGACGATATTCAAGGATGTAAGTAAGAAAGTGGCGAGCGAGCAGCAGCCGCCATTGAATGACAACGTGCGCCTGAGTCCACTCTTGTCCATCTAGGCCTCAATTCCAGAGTTTTGATATTTCACCGAGGGGACTTAGCCAGTCCCTGTAACTACACTTACAGAATATTATTCTTCTCAACAGAACTAAGTAAATCCTTCCTCTGAACCAGCGTTCTTTCCTATTATACATGTAATTGAATGAGTCTTAAGATCCATGCTAAATTTGAGCAAGTGGACTCACGGTAAAAAAAAAAACAAAAATTCCATGCTAAATGAAGCACCTGAGTGAAATAGCTAAAATGACTTTTTTCTTCCAAAATATTTTAGTTTCTTCCTGACTGCAGGCACGAACGACTGGCCCAACATCTCAAGATCTCACACCCCAAATAATCCACCGTATCTGTCACACACTGGACAGCAGCCACAAGCCACAAAAGATATTGGACGATCACGGTCTGGCACTTGTACGCCTCTACGAAGTCGTGGTTCCCCACCGCGTACGTGCACCTGGAAAAGAAACGTTGAGGCTGAGAGCCAGGGCGGCAGAAAGCGCACCGACCTGATAAAAACTCAGACATCGTCACGCAGCCCGCATGGCTCCCTTCATCCTGGCTGCCCCAGCTCCCACCTGGTTCTGGAACGGAAGCTGTGAACTCCCGCCCGGCAGGAGACAAAGGTCAAGGCAGAAGTAACAAATGGCTATTTGAACCAAATCGGGTTGGTATGAAATGAAATCCCACCTCGAGTTTTGAGACAGAAACCTAGCTGCAGCAGGGACGACCACACTGTCACCGTGTGGGCCTTGCACTCTGGCAATGGGCTAATCGTGACGCTCTACCCAGACTCCCACTGGGCACAGTGAGTTCACTGCCCAATCCGGAAGCCGGCGCCTGCTGCGCAGAGCTAGGAAACTGCAGGCCCCTCCCATGCACGGCGGCGCCCAACTCTTCCAAAGACCCCTTGGGGCTCATAGGGCCCACCCTGTCCCCCAGCCCAGCCTGCTCTGAACTAGGTGGTCACAGCTCACTGGCTCTAGGACACACACTTCTGCCTGGATTGATGCCTTAGAACCAAAGGCAGGAGATACAAAGGATAAATAAAAAGCTGCATTTTATTTGTTTGCTCAACTCCATTTCCCAGTGAGGCAAAGAGATTCAAAAATATGCATATTTCCGTGAAAAAGGTAAGGCAACTGTTAGGCTCCATATGCTACAGAATAAAAAAAAAACTATTCAGTCAACATGACAAATATTAAGAGATTTTTTTTTTTTACAGTACTACACAACAGGGTTTACCAAAGTGAAATTATAAATGCATTTTTCTGCTTTTTCAAAGTCACTAGTTTGCTACGTCAAGTATAAGATGATGCAAGATAAAATCCCTGGTGAATTCAGAAACTTCCAGATTTGTGTGCTTTTCTTCCACGCCAATAGACTACCTTAAATGAGCTGCGAACATCTCATCGTAAGGGGGCTCCAAAACTTGCTGACACTTCTCTTCTGGAGAGGCCATCTAATTCGTAAGAAAAATGGCAAAGATTAAATCTACAGGCACAGAAAGAAAGCAACGCACAGAACAAGGCTTGGATCTGTTTCCAAAGAATCTGCACCTCACAGCTCACAGCAACTCTCTGCACGTCAGCACTTCCAGGTAAAAGGTTCATTACTTCAACATGTGTTTACTGATATTTCAAGTGAACAGGAAGCCCATGAATGTACTTCAGTTTTGCCCACTGAAGGCCAGGCACTTCTCCGGCTCTTGGACTGGGATTCCCACCACCGGCTCGGCACTCGGGCTCTGGGACGCGGGCTGAACTGCACCGCCAACACTCCTGGTCTCCAGCCTCCAGAGCCTGTGACTGACTCCCAATAAATCTCCCTGGATGTAAATATGGATATAGATGTGTCCTGCTGGTTCTGTTTCTCTGGAGAATCTTGACTGATACACAATGGATTACACAACTTTGACTTTTTTTAAAGAAGCGTGAGTCCACATTGATATAATAAATACATACGCACGTCTGCACGTATGGAGGCGGGAAGAATGACAGTACCAGAAAGACGGCCGCTTCACAGCCCTAGTGAAATAGCTGATCCGGACAGTGGCCACCGTGAAGGGAGCCATCAGACAGAAGGTAACCGGGAACTTCACAATGGAGGGGTCAGCCTTAGCCTGCCGTGGGACAGACAGATGGATGTCCCAATGTGAAGCACACGGCACCAGTGTGGAGGATTCCAGCCAGGCTGCACCTGAGTTTCACTGAGTCTCTAGCACTAGCTTCTATTCAGAGCATGGTTTTCAGTGTTGTCTGCTCATTAGAATCACTTAGGTAACTTTACTTAAAAAAAAAAAAAAAAGGCCTGCTGCTATCCCAGAGACTGATTCACCTGGTCTCAGGCATGGTCCCCACACGGCCAAATATAGTCACCAATAGGTAAGCCCATTTTTCTTACAAAAGAAAAACTTTGCCCCCAATGGGAACAACACCCCAATATTACAAGGGATATCAATGAAGAAACGGGAATTTACAAAATGCCAACAATATTTTCTATAAAAAAATAATCATTTCAATATCACTCATCCTCATCAAGAATACCTGTGTTTTCAAGCACAGGTTGGCAAAGGCTTTCCAGAAAAGGCCATAAGATAAATATTTTAGGCTCTGTAGGCCACAGATGTCTGTGGACGGAGCCCTCTGGGCCGCTGTGGCAGGAAGGCCGCCATCAGCGACAGGCAAACCAGCAGCTCTGCTGTGCTCTGCTCCAGTGAAACTTCACGGACAACCCCGGGCTGGGCCTCGGGCCGTCCTGTCCTGAATGGAACGCAGATTAAATGGAGACGCCTGTGGTGCATGCCGGCCCTGGGGCTTTGGGGGCAGACAGGCCCAGACAGAGTCCCAGTTCCACCGTGCCCCCCACCAGGTGACCCCGATATGCCAGCTCACTGCTGCAAACCTCGAGCTGTGCAGGAATCAAACATGGCAGTAAGAGCTGCCCATCCTGGGGTGGGACGTGACACACAGTCAGTGCTCTACACGTGAACTGCAATTATGAAATCCTAAAGGAACTTTTAAATTTTCAAATAAGAGCGACAATATTAATTTTCTTTTATTCCTAAATTTCTCTTACGCAACTCGTTACCCTGCAATTCTCTCCTGACACCTGGGTGCATAACTCTTCCACCTACTTGAAGCCTCGCGTTTGCAACATGAGGATGCTTGAAAGACACCAGCTCTGCACAAGACGCTCCGTCCCTGGTGTCGATCGCCTCGTACACCTGAAACAGGTGAAAGGAGGAACCTAAGTAGAAAGTTAGACATTCTGTTCTAATAGAGCCTAAACAGTACGTTGTATACCACTAAATTCACGTTCCCTACTTTGAAAGGAGTCTGAATACTCAAAACTGTCCCACGTCAAGACTCTCTTTAGCCAGTAAACGTAACTCCATCTCAAAATGAAATCTTCCAGAGGCAAGAAAACAGGTAAAGCAGGTAATTACGAACAAGCAGTGGTGTTGTTTGGTCATTAATAACGATGATGAATTGTTTTGGTTTTACTTGGTCACGCTAGCATATGTTTGAAATTTTACTTATATAGCTTATGAAAAATAAGTCAGCTTAAAACCCACATATTTCCAAAATTCAAAAGGCTTTGACTGAACCTGGGCCCCAGGCCCAGAGCCTTTCGGCCCATCTCCCTCCACACTGCAGGCCTGTGCCACAACAGGCGTCTTATGATCAGAAAACCAAATATGCTTGTAAGTTATATTTACAAAAAGACATAAAAATTATAGCTACATGAGTGAAAAGAAAAGCTGAGCATAAAGCTGCACGTGCAGTATAATTCAGCTACGATAAAATTAAGTGTGTCACTTTATGCCACACAAGACTCTCACTAGGGACACATAAAGGGGACATCCAAGTGGCCAAAAAGCATGTGAAACACCCGACAGAGCCCTAACCACTACCCATCAGCCCCATCAGCAAAAACGTAGCGAAATACCTCTACACACCCACCTAGCAGTTACAATGGAGAACACTGACAACACTAAGTGCTGCCAAGGATACGAAGTAGCCAGAATGCCTGCACTCTGGTGGCGGGGTGAATCGGTGCAGGTACTTTGGAAAGTCGGCATTCCTACTAAAGCAAGCAAACATCTGCTCTCTGACCCCGTAATCCTATGCCCCATGTCCACACCCAGAAGTGGAGGCACACGCCCCCAGGACACACACAGGAACCCAACTCCTCCTTCCCGATCTTTCAACTCAAGGCATTGACTAGGAAGGCGGACACCACCTTCTCAAAGACTAACGTGATAAGGAATCTGCCACTTAACTATTCGACCCAACCACACATGCCTTTTACATTTCGAAACAGTAACCCCCCTTGTAGGATTTTTACCTTACAACTAGAAACAGAAGATATCTGTGCTTGGTTACTCCTTCAGGGACTGCAGGTAACCACAAGACACTGGAAACGGGAGACAGGCTGAATGAACTGGGAAACATCTATTCTAAGGCATACGATGCAGCCATTTTTAACAATGAGGAAGATCTCTATGAACTGCCATGGAACAATTTCCACGATATATAGTTAAGTGAAAAAAGCAAGCTGTATAAAGAGCATATATAGAATGCTGCCTCTCAACAGGGCAACAAAAGCATGTGTGTTTATGTCTGTGTGCTTGTGCCACATATATTTCTCAAAAGGACATACAGAATCTAATGAAAATGGCTCTCTACAGAGGAGGTGACAATGAGATGAAAGAGAGGAGTTTCTGAGCACATTTTTAAATATACTGTTTATGAACATATTCAAGAAATACCATAAAAAGGAAAGGCAACCTTACAGCTGAACACAAACGGAAGATACGTATCTAACAGATGTCAAAGGAGAGCATAACCATACAGAAAAAGAATAGGAGTAATTTTTTTTTTTTTTTTTTTTTTTTGAGACAGAGTCTCACTTTGTTGCCCAGGCTAGAGTGAGTGCCATGGTGTCAGCCTAGCTCACAGCAACCTCAAACTCCTAGGTTCAAGTAATCCTCCTGCCTCAGCCTCCTGAGTAGCTGGGACTACAGGCATGCGCCACCATGCCCGGCTCATTTTTTCTATATATATAGTTGGCCAATTAATTTCTTTCTATTTATAGTAGAGACGGGGTCTTGCTCTCACTCAGGCTGGTTTCGAACTCCTGACCTTGAGCAATCAGCCCGCCTCGGCCTCCCAGAGAGGTGGGATTACAGGCGTGAGCCACCGTGCTCGGCCAGGAGTAATTTTTGAACACAAAACTTTGTGGGATTTGAGTGTGCTTATTTTATGGACAAAAAGACTGCAAAAGAAGTCCTAAATTTTACTTAGTAGACTCTGTTGGTAGTGGTGCTGGTGCCATAATTCTGAAACTGCTTTGTGAGTACAGTAAATTTATCAATGTTGGAAACCATGGTCCTCAGTATTCGAGAAAGGGAGATACTAAAATAGAACAAGGGAAAGTAAGAATCCCATTGGATTTTAATTGCAGTTATGAGTAGGAACTTAATGATTTATTTTATCTTTGGCTGAAACCATCTGAAGACCTCCAGGCTGTGGTCACAGGTTTTATGCCTTCACAGGAAAACCACGGCTTCCCAGAGCCAGCCCTCTTGACCAATTCCATGTGATATTTCGGGGTGCTCCTCAAGGTCACATCACGTCCCCACCTCTTCTCTAACATTTTCAAAGTCACAGATGGGCACAGTGTGACTTGAGTGCAAGTACTATGAAAACCCATCACTAAACCAAGTCTTTCTCTTCATAGTCCTGACCACAGGTTTAGGAATGTCATCCAAAAGGTAGATAGATGGACACTAAGAGTCCTCACTGGCTTTGGGAAGGGGTTAGGTTTCCTCTTCAAAATTACTGTGCTGGATACCTGTAGTCCCAGCTACTCGGGAGGCCAAGGCAGGAGGATCACATGAGCCCAGGAGTTTGAGATTGCAGTGAGCTATGATGACACCACTGCACTCCACCCCGGGTAACAGAACAAATGAATGAATGAATGAATGAATGAATGAATAAATAAAATTAGTGTGCTGGAGACCAATGTTTTGGAATTAAACATATTGCATTTGCCAACTGTCATCAACAAGCTAAAGATGGCCCAGAGAGGGCAACACTGGTGGCTGCCTGTCCTCTGTAGGAGGGGGGTTTCCGGTGTTTGTGACCACAGCTGGTGCGCAGCCCCTAGAAGCCTCCAGCGGCTCTGTCTAAGGTCAGCCTTAGAAAGGGCGGGCAGGCTCTGGGGGTGTATGTGCGGTAGATCTCGGGTGAGGGAGAGCGCCCTCCTGGACCAGGGCAGGCACACGCCTCTTCTGTGCTCACCATGCCACCAAGGGCTGACCCTGGGCTGGAAGCGAAGTGACCAATCCCACCCAGTCTTGGCCAGTTTTAGTCAGTGCAGCCCCAGTGAGATGGTGCCTTCCACAGCCACCCTCAATGTGCCACGGGGGCTGCCTGGCCACAGGAGCCCCAAGGCAGACCTTGCTCTTGCTCAACCAAGGCTGCTCAGGCAGAAAAGCAGCTTGGGGCCCAGCTGTGCTCCCCTCTGCTCAGTGTGAACGTGACATTCAAGCCGAGAGCCTCCTAAAGCTATCTCATCTTCTGGTTTCAGGCACACTTGGCCCCTGCACAGGCCCTGGCAAAGCCTCAGTCCTGAGAGCCTGAGGACACGTCTCACTCTGGTTAACAGGGACTGTGGCCACTGGTCACCCTTGAGGACAATGCTCTGAATGTCTTTCAGGCCTCCAAAGCCCTCTCCAGGGGAAACCCCCAGGTGAGGAGGGCTTGGAGTTGCAGAGCTGGGGAGCGCTATGAAAGGAAGCACACCCCAGTGGTGGGAAGCACCGGGGGACAGTAGTGACCCCAGGATCAAACCCTCGATTAGACACCACCTCCCGCCAGTGAGTAAGGAGGGCCCTGCCAGGGAACCCACACTGGGCCCAGCTCTGCTCCAGGAAGCTTCTTCCACCAGTGACCTCCCAGGGTTGTCCACATCCTGGGCTCTCTTTGGCCAGACCCACCTGTGCTGCACCCAGCACCTCAAGCACGACCTAGCCAGCCCCCTGGCTCAGCTCCACAGGACCTGGACCCCAGGAGGGGCCCAACTTCCTTGCGGAGATGGATTCCCATCGGTTCCCCTGCCTCCATGACTACATTGTAAGGAAGCTAGATGTGAAGGAAAAACAGGGATGTGACAAACTGCATCAGCAAACCTCAGGGGCGTGATCCGCTCCTCAGTGGACACGGGGCCCCTGCCAGCCCCGCCAAGTCCTCAGGAGCCTTGCTGACTGTGAATACATCGCAGCGCCTTCAGCCCCCAATTGGACCACGCAGCCAGACTCCCAGGGAACACCTCCTGCCTCAAATTCCTCCTCCTTACTTCCACCGGTGTCCAACCGAAACAACCCTGACCAAATCAGGCCCTTCAGATCCACTGGGACACACCGAGGGCAGCGACCCCGTGGTCCATCTCTGTGTCCCCAGGAGGGACGACACGTGTGTCTGCTTTAATCACGAGCACTCCCCATTCTGCGGACCCGAGCTCCGAGACACTGTGCCGACACTGCCTCGCCAGCACGGCGGCCCAGGAGAAGAGACGCCGGAGAGGCCCCTCCGGCCCAGCCCGCCGTTTTTACGGCGTCAGCGTTAAGACCGGAAGTCTCGTCCAGGGAAGGGGCAGCGAAGCAACGGGAGGAAGAGGCCTGAGGGTGCAAGGCCAGAAATGGGACACGCAGGGGCAGGCTGAGGTCCACCCACGCCGCGGTGCGTTTCCCAAGCCAGTATTTACCTGCTGCAGGTACTGGTTAATGGTGATGTGCGCCATGGCAGCCAGCACCGCCCACAACGCCACCAGTTCCGGCCGCCCTCGTCACTTCCGGTCCGGGGTCCGTCTCCGGCAGGGCGCCCCTGGCCCCGCCTTCCCCCGCACTTTGGTTCCGGACGGCGAGCGCGCGCGGCAGCGCGACCCCGGGGCCTGCTGGGCGACGTGCTCGAGCCAGGTCCCCGCCCCCTCAGCCCGGTCGCCTCCGGCTCTGCCCGTGTCTGGGCCCGCGGGGGCTGAGAGGTTTGGGGTTCAGCGGCGAGGGCAGCCCCACGGCGAAGCTGCCTTTCACTCCGCTGACCCCACGACTGTCGCTTGTGAGAAAACGAGCCTCTCAGGATGCTCCTAGCCCCTCAGCCCTGAAGGGAGGCGTCCCGGCGCGCCTCAGAGCCCTAACTGGAGTTGGGGTGTCCCGGGGCGGCCCCAAGCCCTAAGTGGGGTCCCGGCGCGCCCCTGACTCTTAATTGGGGGAGGTGTCCTGGGACGCTCCAGAGCTCTTTAGGGGATTGTCCCGGCGCGCCCCTGACCCTTAGCTGGGGGGGTGTCCCGGGGCGCCCCAGGGCCCTTTAGGGGGCTGTCCCGGCGCGCCCCCGACCCCTAATGGAGCGGGGTTGTCCCGGCGCGCCCCCGAGCCCCTAATGGGGGGACGCTTCGGCGCGCCCCCGAGCCTCTAATGGGGGGGACGCTCCGGCGCGCCCCCAGCCCTAAGTGGGGTCCCGGCGCGCCCCCGAGCCCCTAATGGGGGGGGACGCTCCGGCGCGCCCCCAGCCCTAAGCGGGGGTTCCGGCGCGCCCCCGAGCCCTCCGGAGGCGGTTGGGCCTCCAGGACGCGGGCGCGCGGGCCGGGCGGGGCGGGCGCCGGGGCGGACGGGGCGGAGCGGGCGGACCGGGGCGGACGGGGCGGGCCGGCCGGGGCGGGGACCGGGCCGGGGCGGGCGGAGCGGGGCGGGCGGGCGCGGCGGTTCCGGCCCAGCCATGGCGGACGAGGCCCCGCGGAAGGGCAGCTTCTCGGCGCTCGTGGGCCGCACCAACGGCCTCACCAAGCCCGCGGCGCTGGCCCCCGGCCCCGCCAAGCCGGGCGGTGCGGGCGGCTCCAAGAAGCTGGTCATCAAGAACTTCCGAGGTGGGTGCGGGGCGGCCGGGCGGCGCGAGGGCGGCGGGCCTCGGGCCCCCCGCGGGAGGGCTCTGCGGCCGGGGGCGGGGCGCGGGCGCGGGCGAGCCCCGGTGCGCGAGGCCGCGGCGCCCTGGGCCCGGCAGGCCCGGCCTGGGCCGCGGGAGCCTGGGCGCCCTCCGAGCCGCGCGGTCTCGTCCCGGCCCCGCAGACAGACCCAGGCTGCCGGACAACTACACGCAGGACACGTGGCAGAAGCTCCGCGAGGCCGTGCGCGCCATCCAGAGCAGCACCTCCATCAGGTACAACCTCGAGGAGCTCTACCAGGTGAGGAGCGTGGGGCCGGGGACGCGCGTGGGGCCGGGGACGCGCGTGGGGCCGGGGACGCGCGTGGGGCCGGGGACGCGCGGCCCGCCCCCAGCGGCGACTGCGGGCGCCCCAGCCGGCACGTGTTTTTGTTTATCGCTCTTGCGGGATTTTTATTTTGCTTTCAGGCTTAAGCTGCTTAGGCAGATATTTAAAGTCACTGTGGAAGGGAAAGAGGTGTGCTTCCGAGAGCCTCATGACCAATATCTTGCAAGTGTGCGAGTTGTTATTGTAGTTCCATTTCTTAGATATAAAACTCATATTGTTTCACTTGCTAATGTAGTTTCATTAAAAGGCTTGACTTTTTAAAAAATGTTGTGCCTACACAAGTGATTACATTGCACAAATTACAAAAAGTACACAGAAGAACATCTAAATCACCTATACTCCCACTGCCCAAAGAAAACTACTGTTGACAGTTTAGTGTACATACATCCCTTCTTTGTCTTAAGTGTGTCAGAAGACTTTGTTTTTTAATCAGCTTTATTGAGGTATAATTTATGTATAATGTGCACTTAATAAGCTTTAACAGATGTATGCACTTGTGTAACCGGCACCACCAATCAAGATATTTCGATCACCCCAGAAAGTTCCCACCTTTGCATTCAATCCCTTTCCCCAGCGCCCAGCCCTCAGCAATCCCTGATTTTCTGTCACTGTGTTTTGCCATTTCTAGAATCCATCTAACTGGCCTCTTGGCGTTTTGCTACCTTTCGTTTCTGGCTTTCACCTGGGCTGGTGCTTTTCAGATCCACGCACACCATGTGATAGGAACTTCTTGTTACTGCGTCATGTGGGGATACTGCAATTGGTTTATCCCTTCGCCAGTTAATGGACACTTGGGTGTCCAGGGTTTAGTTGTTACAAATGCAGCAGCTGTGAACATTAGTAAGTCTTTGTGTGGATATATATTCTCATTCCTCTCAGGTAAGTACATGGAAGTTCTGAGTCGTGTGGAAAGTATCTATATTTATAAAAAATTTCTTGTTTTTCAAAGTGATGGCACCATTTTGCATCCCTGCCAGCAGCACGTGAGAGTTCCAGTTGTTCTGTGTCCTTGCCAACGTTTGGTGTTGTCTCTTTTTAGTTTTAGCTATTCTACTAGGTGCATGGTGGAATTTTATTGTCATTTTTAATTTGCATTTCCTTAATGATGATATTAAACATCTTTTTGTGTGTTCATTTGCCATTCTAAGTATCTTGTTTGATGAAGTGTCTATTGAAATATTTTGCTCGTTTTGGGGGGTGTATTATTATTATTTTATTTATTTATTTTTTTGAGACAGAGTCTCACTTTATTGCCCAGGCTAGAGTGAGTGCCGTGGCGTCAGCCTAGCTCACAGCAACCTCAAACTCCTGGGCTCAAGCAATCCTGCTGCCTCAGCCTCCCAAGTAGCTGGGACTACAGGCATGTGCCACCATGCCCGGCTAATTTTTTCTATATATATTAGTTGGCCAATTAATTTCTTTCTATTTATAGTAGAGATGGGGTCTCGCTCTTGCTCAGGCTGGTCTCGAACTCCTGAGCTCAAACGATCCGCCCACCTCGGCCTCCCAGAGAGCTAGGATTACAGGCTTGAGCCACCGCGCCCGGCCTATTATTATTGAGTGTTTGAGTTTATTATGTTTACAGGATACAAGTCATATCAGATAGTGGCCTTGCAAATATATTCTCCTAGTTTGTAGTTTGTCTTCTGATTCGCTTAACCATGTCCTTTGAAGAGCAGTAGTTTTCAATTTTGAAGTCAAATGTATCGATTTGTTATTTTATTGGTTGTGCTTTTAGTATATAAGAAATCTTTGCCTAATCTAAGGGCACAGATTTTCTCCTGTATTTTTTTCTAGACATTTCAGAGTTTTAGGTTTAACATTTAGGTCTGTGATCTACACTGAGTGAATTCTTTGTGTATATTGGGAAGTATAAATCAGAATTCAATGTTTTCATTGTAAATGTTCAGTTGTTCCACTTGTTAAAGACTGTCCTTACCCCACTGAGTTGCCTTTGCTCCCTTGTCAAAAGCCAGGTGTCCACATGGGAGTGGGTAGAATGAGTGGTGGAGTCGGGGAGTGCTGGCCTTCCAGCTCCATCCCCTTTTGAATTTGTTCTGGCCATTCTTAGTCCTGTGCATTTCCATGCAAGTTTTAGAATCTGTTTGCCAGTTGTTACAGAAAAGTTACTAGGATTTTAATTGAGGTTATATAGACTGTAGGTCAACGTGGGATCATCAATGTCTTGACAGTGTTAAGTCTGTCAATCACAACAGATAGCTCTCTGTTTATATAATCTTTAATTTTCTCTCAGTGTTTTCTAATTTCAGTGTATAAGTCTTGTACATTTTTTATGAAATTTATCTCTAAGCATTTCATATTTTAATGACATAAATGGTACTTTAAATTTTAACTTCTGGTTCTTGCTGTTACATATAAATACAATTGATTTTTATATGTTGATCTCATATCCTACATTGCTGACCTCACTTATTTGTAGTGGATTTTTTTGTAGCTTCTGTCAGATAGTCTACACAGACAGTCATATCATCTTCGATAGAGATGACTTCTTCTTTTCCAATCTGTATGCCTTTTAGTACCTTTTTTTTCCTTACTGTATTGTTTAGAACCTCTGGTACAATTGTTAATGGAAGTGGGAAGAGTGAGTGGGTGTCCTTGCCGTGTTCCTTCCATCGGGGGAAATCTTTCATTCTCTCACCTTTAGTATGACATTAGCTATGAGTTTTTCATAAATACCCATGGTCAGGTTGAAGATGTTGCCTTCTGTTCCTAGTTTGCTGAGACATTTTATAAGAAATAGATTTGAATTTTGTCAGATGCTTTTTCTGCATCTATGGAAGTGATCATATGATTTTTGTTTCTTAGTTTGTTAATTAATGGAATGACTTTTCAAATTAAACCAATCCCTCATTCCTGGGATAAATCCTACATGGTCATGATGTATTATCTTTTTTTGTATATTGTTGGATTTATTTTGCAGACATCTTGTTAATTGTTGCATCTGTGACCACATGTGTTGTCTTGTTGTATCTTTGTTGGTTTTGATATCATAGTAATGTTGGCCCCATGAACTGGGAAATATTCCCTCTTTTTCATTATCTGGAAGAGTTTTTATAGAAGTGGAATTATTACTTCCTTCAGTGCTTGAGGGAATTCCCTACTGAAGCCACCTTGGCTTTCTTTGTGGAGGGTTTTAAACTTAAATTTCTTGAATAGATATAGAGCTATTTAGGTTATCTGTTTTTTCAAGTTTACTAATCTGCAGTATCTAATCTTCTCTTAATACCATCTGGTGTAATTTTCATCTCACACATTGTTTTCCTCCCTAGGTGTTTAATATGAATCTGTTTTATGTCTTGCATATCTCTACTTTTCAAGCATATGGAATGCAGTTACAGTAGCTGTTTTATTGTCCTTATCTGCTAGTTCTGTCCTCTCAGTCAGTTCTGGTTGGTTTTCACTGATTGGTTTTTCTTCCCATTAATAGATTTTATTTTCCACTTTTGTGCATGTCTTGATAATCTTTGGATGTCAAATGTTGTCATTTTAATTTGTATGTTAGGCATTTTTGTATTCCTCTATCCTTGGCCTTTGTTCTGGACACAGTTAAACTGGAAACAGACTGATCTTTCTGGGTCTTGCTTCTGAGGTTTGTTAGGCAGGGCGGGAGCGTGGGTGTGTCCAGGGCTGTGTCCCCACCGCAGAGCCAAGACCTACCTGAGCACCTTGCCCTGTGTCTCCCATCTCCTAGTGGGAAGCTGCTCTTCCAGGCCCCGTGGAGTCTCCAAACGCTGTTACCCCAAACCACCCGGATGGTTCTTTCCCTGGCTTTGGGGGTTTCCTCACACACACGTGCAGTTGTGCTCTGCTGAATACTTGGGTCCCTTGATCTCCTCACTCATCTCCCGGGTCCTTCCTGGCCCCATTGCTCCCATCCTAGTCTTGCAGACTTACCTGGGGGCCTGCACCGCAGCTCGGAAGCCTCCGTGCAGGAAGCCAGAGCAGCTGGGGCCCAACTTTCCCGTCTCCCAGAGATGACTGTCTCTCGTAGCCCAGCGCCCAGTGCCTTGAAACCGTTGCTTTGTGTATGTTGTCTGGCTTTTCCCCGGCGGAAAGTTGATCCAGTCCCTTCGCTGTGTATCTTGGCCAGAAGCAGGAGCTGCCCTGGGTAAATAAACTCTCATAGGTCTTCAAAATAATAAAATGTGATGTCTTACAGCTAAGGCTTCTTGCTGCTTTTTTCCTGGAGGTTTGACTACCTAGTGTCGGCTGCCCCATTATTTTTTTCTTAGACAGTGGAATGACTTTGCCATGCCCTTTACAGTGTGCCCCGTAAGGTGGTCCCTGCAGATATTATTAACAATGTCTCCAGGTGCCCTGGGGTCCATCTTGAAATCCCGAGGACCAGGCATGCTCATGGCAAAGTGCCGGTCTCTGGGTCCCCTGGGATGAGACATCCCACATCGCAGGTGTGTCTCCGGAGGTGTCATGTGGCTCCACCAGGGCACACAGGGTCTGTGGCCTCACCGACAGGCCGCGCAGCTGCTCCTCTCTTCCTGCAGGGGCAGGCTCTGGCCTCCGCGCAGCCGAGGGCACCGCCAGAGCTGTGCGTCCTCTGACCCGCCGGAAGCAAGTGAGATGGAAATAACAAGCAGATGTGAAATTACTGATCCTGTGTTTCAGAGTAAACTGTTTTCGCTTCTGTGGTGCATATGGTGTGTACTTCGCCAGAGAATGTTTTGCGAAAGTACCAGTTCTCTCCAAAGTTTGAAAGGTTTTGGTTTTGGTTTTTGGTTTTGCTCAGTCTCCCCAGAGTGAGGTCTGGGGCCTTCCTGTGCCGTGTCTCTGCTCAGTCTCCGTCTGGCACAAAGGGAGATGCAGAGTGTGGCGATGACAGTCTTCACGCACACACCACCCAGTCGCCTCCCTCCTGTAACCTGAGGAGGCGGGGATTCTGAAGGCATAGGTATTTTTCTGTTTGTTGGTAAAGAGTTTAGATCTGTGATAACTAATTTGCTGAAGAAAGTACATTTTGTGTCTTGTGTCTCTGTGTTTTAGTCCTACTTGTCAGTTTAAAGAGACAACAGAAAACTGAAGACTACATTGCGAAAAGGGTTTCAGAGAAAAGCTAAGTGCTGATTGTAGCCAGGATTTTTTGGCCCGCGCGCGCATGTGTGATTTGCACAAAAAGCTCTCAAAAGGACTTAAAGCCCTGAGGAAAGGCAGCTGTCTTTCTGGAGTCATCGAGTAATGCCTCTGTAAAACCCTTGTACCTGCTGATAACATCGCTCAGTGAAGGAGAAAGGTATTAATGGTAGAGTTGGGTATTAAGTGTGCTGATAGAGTTGCTAAAACTGTTAGAAAAAGTGAAGAAGCCCAGGTAATGGTGGACAGAGAGACACAGTATTTGATGGACCAATTTAAGAAAGTAACAAATTAATCGAGTGAATTCAGTACATGAGTTAATCAGAAACAGAGAGGAAATGGTCAGGCCCAGTGGGTTGCGGTGGCTCACGCCTGTAATCCCAGCACTTTGGTAGGCCAAGGGGAAGGATCTCTTGAGGCCAGGAGTCTGAGACTAGCCTGGGCAACATAGCAGGACCCCATCTCTACACAATGTACATGTCTATACAGATACCAAACCTAAAAGAAAGGATTTTATAATTCAACAGCTTTCGTCACTCAGTAAAATCAGTCACTCGTATTAGGTCATTTCCTTCCCGGTGACACTCAGGGCAGAGGTCTGGCACAGGTGCCAAGTTGGCACGCAGCCAGCAGCCAGCTGCCGGGCGCCAAAGCTGTCACTTAGGAAACTTCCTTTGTTTCCTTTCACTGGGATTTGAGTCCTCATTTAGTTTCTCTCTTGTTGTTTCCTCGTTTCTCACAGGCAGGAACCGGAGGGGTCACTGTCAGAGTCAGAGTGCCCTCTCCGCAGGGTGAGCAGTCCCCCGTCCCCGTGTGGTAGCTTACATGTCCCTGGAGCGGCTCTGGGCTGCCCACGTGGTGCTGGCCTCGTACCGTGTGCTGTCACGTGAGGACTGTGGGCTTGCGCCCTGGGCCTTGTCCCTCCATCGGCCCTCGGGTAGTGGGGCGCGTGCCTTGTGTTCCTACAGGTTTCGAGCCGCAGTGGGCCTGTGTGTGTGTGTGGTGTCTTCATTTCTCCCCTTCTTCTGTGTCAGTACCTTTCAGCACCTGCCTGCTTTTTCCTTCTGACCTGCAGTCTGTGTGACAGGTCTCTCTCCTTTCTCTAACGTCAGCCCTGAGGGTCTTCACGGAAAACAGACCCCCTTCCAGAAGCGGAGCCCCCGATTCCCCAGGCACCCCTGCACAGTTCCTTTCCTGGGGCTCGTGCTTAGTTACTCTGTCCACACCTGAGGGCAGGGCTGCCCTTGTCCACAGGAGGCATTTGTTTAAGTAGCCAGAGCACACTCTGGTGACAGTTTGACTCTATAAATAGACGAGCGTTTGACATTCACATGCACGTCTATTTTATTTTAACACACTTGTCTGCGCCGACCCAGACAATCGTCTGCAGAACCTGCTGGCCAGGCGGGAGCAGGTGCGAGGAGAGGCTGCCCTGGGGGAAGATAAAGGCACTGTTTCCTCACTTGGCTAAGTTTATGCAAGGAAAACATCTTTCACAAATAGGAGCAGAATCCAACTGCTGCTTTTTCTCTACCTCCAATTATTGGTTTAAATTCATTTTCTCTGGGACTCTTAAAATGTTTGTGGGCAAAGCACACTGTCCCCATCTCATTAGGTATTTCATACAAGCAGAGAAGTTATTTCTAAATCTCAAAATATGACTCAGTCTCAAAGATTTGCTTTGGGGAGGGGATATCCCCATCTTGCGCTTCTCCTTAGCAGCACAAAATCGTCTTTGGGATCTTTATGGGATCCTCGCCGTAGGGAGTTGGCGCTGGCAGGCTCGGTGGGGGGGCCAAAGCTGCCGGCCTTTTGGGGTAAATGAGGTGCAAGGGCCACGAAGCCCAGAGCAGCCCCCCAGCACTTGGGTAGCAAACCTGTGTCACCCTGGTGTTCAACTGCTTGTGAGAAGTCCCCAAATTCTCAATTTTAAAAGCAAAATAGGCTGGGTGCAGTGGCTCACACCTGTAATCCTAGCACTCTGGGAGGCTGAGGCAGGAAGATATTTTGAGCTCAGGAGTTGGAGACCAGCCTGAGCAAGAGCGAGACCCTGTCTCTACTAAAAATAGAAAGAAATTAGCCAAACAACTAAAAATAGAAAAAATTAGCCAGGCATGGTGGTGCACACCTATAGTCCCACCTGCTCAGGAGGCTGAGGCAGAAGGATCGCTTGAGCCCAGGAGTTTGAGGTTGCTATGAGCAAGGCTGACACCATGGCACTCTAGCCCAGACAACAGAATGAGACTCTGTCTCAAAAAAAAAAAACACCAAATAAATCTCAGCTTGCTTCATGTAAATAGTGTGTGCCAAACAGGATACGTAGGAGAAAGAGTTGGTTGTAAGATTCAACTTCAGTTTTCAGTTGTCTTCTCATTAAGCTGACAAGTAGGACTAAAACACAGACACACAAGAGGTATGGTATGTCACAGCTGGGGAAAGATTAATTTAAGGACAGTGATTCCGGGTGTAGGAATTAAAGCATTCAGAAAATGATCCTAATAAGTTACTGCTTTACGAAGGATGTGTACTGCTAAGCTTATCTTGATTTTTGCCAAAGAAAATACATTTTCTTCACGTTGTGTAAAAAAACTTACTTTGTGATAATTATGTTTGTGGGATTCATTAATGGTTAACCACTGGAGCAAAGCCTTTGTCATGAGGTTTTCCTGGGTGTTTGAAGAGAGAAGGATCTGAGGTCTCCGTGGAATCTGAAGCGATGGCATCGAGTGTATTTAGGAATTCCTTGTTCTGTAGTAAGACAAAGTGTGGCACAGGTTTGCATGTTCTTGTTATTGTCTTGGTGATAAACATGCTAGAAAACAGGATTATAATTGTTATTAGGCTGGTGTAAAAGTAGTTCTGGTTTTGTTTTTTTTGGAGACAGAGTCTCACTCTTGTTGCCCTGGCTAGAGTGCCATGGCATCAGCCTAGCTCACAGCAAACTCAAACTCCTGGGCTCAAGCGATCCTGCTGCCTCAGCCTCCTGAGTAGCTGGGACTACAGGCATGTGTCACCATGCTGGGCTAATATTTTCTATATATGTTTAGTCAGCCAATTAATTTCTTTCTATTTTTAGTAGAGACGGGGTCTCGCTCTTGATTAGGCTGGTTTCGAACTCCTGACCTTGAGCGATCCACCTGCCTCAGCCTCCCAGAGTACAAGGATTACAGGTGTGAGCCACCACTCCCAGCCAGTAGTTCTGGTGTTGGACCTGAATTTATAACTAGGTTCAATCACATCTTTTTTTTTTTTGAGTCAGAGTCTCACTTTGTTGCCCAGGCTAGAGTGAGTGCTGTGGCGTCAGCCTAGCTCACAGCAACCTCAAACTCCTGGGCTCAGCAACCTCAAACTCCTGGGCTCAGCCTCCTGAGTAGCTGGGACTACAGGCATGCGCCACCATGCCCGGCTAATTTTTTCTATATATAATAGTTGGCCAATTAATTTCTTTGTACTTATGGTAGAGATGGGTCTCGCTTCTGCTCAGGCTGGTTTCAAACTCCTGACCTCGAGCAATCCGCCCGCCTCGGCCTCCCAGATTGCTAGGATTACAGGCGTGAGCCACCGCGCCCGGCCTCAATCACATCTTTTTAATCAAAATAGTAGCCATCAACACATTACAATCAACACGCTTTTGCCAATGAGAAATAAATTTGTTTATTCCTGTAGTGTAAAAATTTGTGCTTTGGGATTCAAAGAACTCTTGGATGGCATTTTCTGCATCCTGCTGGTTGTGGAAGTGTTTTTTTTACCTGAAGAAAATCGTCAGGATGCTTGAAGGAAGTGGTGGTTAGTTGGCAAGAGGTCAGGTGAATGTGGCAAATGAGGCAAAACATCGCAGCCCTATTCGTTCAACTTTGAAGCGTTGGTTGTGCGACGTGCGGTGGGGCATTGTCCTGGAGCAGAACTGGCCTTTTCTGTTGACCAGTGCTGGCTGCAGGCATTGCAGGTTTTGGTGCACTTCGTTGATTTGCTGAGCAGACTTCTCAGATGTAATGATTTCGCCAGGATTAGAAAGCTATAGTGGATAAGACCGGCAGCAAGCAGACCACCAAACAGTCACCATGGCCTTTTTGTGGTGCAAGTTTGGCTGTGGGAAGTGCTTTGGAGCTACTTCTGGTTCCAGACACTGAGCTGGTCATTGCTGGTTGTTCTTTGAAATCCACTTTTTGTCGTACATCATAGTCCGATTGAGAAATGGTTTGTTGTTGTTGCGTACAAGAAAAGAAGATGACACTTCAAAACGACCTTTTTTTTTTTTTGGTGTGTGTGTGATTTTTGGTTAGCTCATGAGACACCCACCCTATCGAGCTTTTTCACCTTTCCAGTTTGCTTCAAATGCTGAACAACTGTTGAATGGTCGACGTTGAGTTCTTCAGCAACTTCTCGTGTAGTTGTAAGAGGATCAGCTGCGATGATTGCTCTCACTTTAGTCATTGTCAACTTCCAATGACTGGCCACTGCACTCCTCATCTTCAAGGCTATCGTCGTCTTTGCAAAACTTCTTGAGCCATCACTGCACTGCGCGTTCGTTAGCAGTTCCTGGGCCAAATGTGTTGTTGATGTTGGGAGTTGTGTCCGCTGCTTTATGACCCATTTTGAACTCGAATAAGAAAATTGCTCAGATTTGCTTTTTGTCTAACATCATTTCCATAGCTTAAAATAAATATAAATAGTAAATAATAAGTCATTAACAAACATAAAGCAAGAAATGTACATTAAAATAATGTACATCATAACCACATTTATTTAAGCATGCATTCCAGTACCAAACGGCAAATTTCAACAATGCTAAAACTGCATTTTTGCACCAACCCAATATACTTGTCACTCCACATTCCTTTTTCACAATGTGTTGTTCCTTCTGTTTTAGGCTGTAGAAAACCTCTGTTCTCACAAAGTCTCCCCGACGCTCTACAAGCAGCTGCGCCAGGTCTGCGAGGACCACGTCCAGGCGCAGATCCTCCAGTTCAGAGAATATCCTTTTTTTGGCTTGTGAAATTTTGTGTATTTCTAAGTCTTTTAAAACTGAACGCTAATAGGGTAAAGAACTAATGAGTATCCTTAATATTAAAAACAGCTTTTTAAGTTCCCTTTCATTTATAGAACAAAAAGCTTACATTTGTTTATGACTCAATAGATTTTTAAGTGAAATTGTTACCATTTAAATTGCTGATCTGAATTAAAGGGAAATAATGTCTGTCTATTGGGTCTGGTTGAAGTATTTAGAAAAAGTTCTGAAAAACGTCTTAAAGTCTGGGTTCTGCCTCCCCTGTTCTAGTGAAAACCACCCCTATCGGTCTTCTGTCATGTGTCGCAGATTCCCACGCACTTATCAGCTCGCGGCCTGGCTGGCAGGCGTCTGGGTGTGGTGCCGCCGTTTTTCTACTCAGGGTCTCGCGGGCAGAGTGGAAGTGTGAGTGGGCGGTGGGCATCTGAGGTGGGTGCTCTCCCCGGCTTGTGGGGGGTCAGGAGAACCCCTCCCTGGTGCTGGCTGGGCCGGGGCCCTGCGTCCCTGCTCAGGCCGCGCGTCCCTCAGCCCTGCCTCCCCGCCCTCAGCCCTGCCTCTCCGCTGTGCCAAGGCAGAGCCTTCTACAGTGAGCCTGGTCGGGAACGGTGAACCTTCCACTCCGCGTTCCCGTTCGAGTTCAAGGGCAGAGAATCAGACCAGGTGTTGGGGACAGGGGAGGGCGTCTGGGACTTCGCTGACCCACCATCTGTGACTCACCTGCGGGGGACCTCTGAGCTCCTCAGCACCCCATAGAGAGTCCCGTCTTCTGGCCTCAAGCCAGGTCCCAGCCACCGCCTGTTTCTGGAGCCCTGTGGGCCCCACTGGGCGCACATTAGAAAGAGACTTTATAACCGCAGAAGGTCTGCTTGTGACTGACTGGCTTTCCTAGGCCTCCATCTCCTTGTATGCAAAACTAGGGGGCTGGGACCTGCTGATTTCTAAGTTTCTTCTGGTTCAAGAAATCTCTTCTGCCCCGTCCTTCATCCTGGGAACCTGAGCCGTACAGGTTCCTCAGGCAGCGGCGGCCCCCAGTACTGCCTGTTCCGGCACGTGGCAGTAAAGCGGGGTCCAAACAAGGTGTCTGCACTTAGCTGTGTTCCAGGCTGCCCGTGGCGGCGCGTGGTGGCAGTTGCAGCCCTTGGTGCTGGCATCTGTCGGCGTTTCCTCTGCGCGTTTCCCTGCAAAGCTGCGTCCTGAAGATTGTGAGGTGGTTCCAGATGGCACGGGCCACATGGGACCAGTTGGAGCCAGGCCAGCACCCACCCTATCTGGGGAGGCACCTGTGGGCGCACAGACGCCTGCCCTGCCCGCGCCCGTCCTGAGCCTGTGTCCCAGATGCTCACGTCCCAGAACAAGACATAGGCACCTGAAAGAAACAGCTAGGGCCAGGAGCGGTGGCTCACGCCTGTAATCCTAGCATTCTGGGAGGCCGAGGTGGGCGGATTGCTCGAGGTCAGGAGTTCAAAACCAGCCTGAGCAAGAGTGAGACTCTGTCTATACTATAAATAGCAAGAAATTAATTGGCCAACTAACATATATATATAGAAAAAATTAGCCGGGCATGGTGGCGCATGCCTGTAGTCCCAGCTACTCGGGAGGCTGAGGCAGGAAGCTCACTTGAGTCCAGGAGTTTGAGGTTGCTGTGAGCTAGGCTGACGCCATGGCACTCACTCTAGCCTGGGCAACAAAGCGAGACTGTCTCAAAAAAAAAAAAAAAAAGAAGCAGCTGGAATTATTTTTCCTACTCCAGTTGCTGTCCCAATTCACTTGAGAACTGCTTTTTGATAGCCTGGTCAGACCATCCTCCTGCCGGTTAGTTCTACCCTGAAGCTTGGTGGACGTGTCCATCGATCCACGCTCTGGGCGGGCGCTCGCCTCCCGCCAAGCCGCTGCAGGTGGGAGGTGTCCACCACACCGGGCCCTGCCTGCTAGGCAGCGCGTCCCCGTGGTGGCAGCAGGGCCGTGACCGCTTCCCCGATGCTGAGCAAAACCACAATTATGGAAATTAGCATTTGTTTCATAAAGGAAGACAGAAAAAAACACTATCACGTTAGAGGACCTTGTGAGTCGTGAGGCATCGTGAATTGAGAAACGTGGAGCTGCGAGCATCAGGCCGGGAACTGCGGTTCGTGGAGCGTTGGGGCGCAGCTTCCCTGAGGAGACGACCCTGAGACCTGACTGGAAGGATGAGCAGCGTCGTCCAGACGGCGTGCGGGACCCACCACCTGGGGGACGTGAGCGGGGGCAGCCAGGCCTGGGGCTGAAGTGTGAGCTGCAGGGTGTGTGATCTCTGCCCCTGCCGGGGGGGGGGGGGGGGGGGGGGGCTCGGATCTGTGAGCGCCCGAGAGTGCCGGCAGATTTGCTGGTTGCCCGTGGAGATGGCGCCGGCGGCGTGGCAAGGTAGGTCAGTGTGTGGACCAGCACACTCGTCTGAGTTTCTGTCCGTGCCAGGCCCTGGGAGCAGACGTGTGGAGGATGGGATTCTCCTAAGCCCTTCTGAGCTTAGCCATGAGTGGGTGGCAGAGGCCTGACGGCGAGCGCCGGGGCAGCGCTGTGGCTGTGGCGAGGGTGGGCTCCCGGACGGGAGGGGCGGCCTGCACAGCAAGGAGCACGTGGCACAGGGTGACGTTGGAGCCTCTGGGTGGAGTCGGGATGCTCTCGGCGGGGAGCGTCTGCACTGACGGGTGTCTACAGGGGCGTCTAGAGAGGGGCGCTGGGTCGTGGAGGGGCGTTTGTTAGACGGAAAGGCTGGAGTTTGACCTGACGGTGGAGACTCGGCCGAGGTGCTCACATGGAAGGGCCGGTGGTTCCGTCTGCCAGGAGGGCGTGTGCGCTGTGGGAGGTCAGCGGCCGGGCCGGGCAGCGAGACCTCAGCACGGTGGGGTTCCCAGGGCGGGTCTGCCAGGGCGTGCAGCCAGCAAGGACAGGGCGGGGGGCGGGGTGGGGGGGTTCTGGTCTTGGTGGTGCTGAGCTCAAGGAGGCGGAGGCTTCCGGTGGTGATGCCAGACGTGCCATCGAGGCAGGCCCCCGGTCCTGGGCTGGGCCAGGGTGTGGACGGGCCCCGGTCCTGGGCTCTCCTGAGCACCCTCTGTCAGGCCTGGCGCCTTGCACCGCGTCCGCGGCTCTGCTGACCGCTGGGTCTGTGTGCGTCACACCCGCCTGTGCATTTCCTCCTGCGGGCTTCGTGTGCCGCCACCGTGCATCAGCCCTGAGCTGCACGTGGGGACGCAGGCGTGGCTGGCGCCGCACGGCTGGCACGCGGGAGGGACTCAGATGGGAGGTCCACGTGTGCCCCAGTCTCCAACTGGGACGCTTAGGTGAGACGGGTGGGAAAACGCTGCCTGAGCCGCAGATCAGCGTGGAGGCACGTGCGGCTCGGCCTGCCGGACGCCCGCGGGCCGTGCAGGCGCCGGGGCAGACCTCCCTGGGAGCCACACTCCGGTTCTGTTTTGCACAGGCTGCTTTGTCACCTCTCTTACAAAGTGTGTTCTGAGAGTTCACGGTTTGGTATGTGAGTGAGAGTTCAGGTTGGTGTTGCAGAAGTCAGTTTATTTTTTTTTTTTTGAGACAGACTCTCGCTTTGTTGCCCAGGCTAGAGTGAGTGCCGTGGCGTCAGCCTAGCTCACAGCAACCTCAAACTCCTGGGCTCAAGCAATCCTGCTGCCTCAGCCTCCCGAGTAGCTGGGACTACAGGCATGCGCCACCAAGCCCGGCTAATTTTTTCTACATATATTAGTTGGCCAAATGATTTCTTTCTGTTTATAGTAGAGACAGGGTCTCGCTCTTGCTCAGGCTGGTTTTGAACTCCTGACCTCGAGCAATCCACCCACCTCGGCCTCCCAGAGTGCTAGGATTACAGGCGTGAGCCACCACACCTGGCCAGGGAAGTCAGTTTCTATCGAGGCTGGAAGTCAAGGCCAAACGTCAGCCACTCTCCTGTCCCATGTGCTATTAATGGTCGGTCACCTTGCTTCTTCTGGAACCTTCCAGAAGCCCCGGGTGGGACTGCGTCCAGTGTCTGCGTCTGTGCAGTGGCCTGTGGCGCCTGTGCCCTGGACCCATGCGTCTCTGGCAGGGACGGACTGGGAGGGGGAAGGGAGGCTGGCTGGGCAGCAGGGAGAGGAAGGAGGGGGTGGGGCTGCACAAGTCGGCGGTGCGATGTGGAGGTTGGTGGAAACCATGTTCGTGGTGTCTGAACTTTCGGTCTGCCTGAGTCCATTCTGCTGTGACGCGGCTCCGTGGCCTGGAAGTCCTGGGTCGGGGCACAGCAGATCTGATGTCTCGCGAGGGCCCTTCCTGGATCGAAGACAGCGTCTTTGCCGTGTCCTCACGTGGCGGGAGGCGCAGCAGTGGCTCTCTGGGTCCCTCCCATCCCCAGGCTCATGGCCCCCAGAGGCTGCGCTTCCTGGCAGCGTCACTGTGGGAGTGAGGGCGTCAGCGTGGGGTTTGGGGACACAGTGACTTTCAGGGCTGTGGTCAGTAGCTGCCGTGTGGCACTCGGTGCGGAAGAGACCGGAAACGGGTAGAATCTGTGATGATGAGAGTTTTCCTGAGCAGGGCCGCACAGACTCTCTGGACAGCGTCCTGTTTCTGAAGAAGATGAACGCGTGCTGGCAGGACCACTGCAGGCAGACGGTGAGCGCAGCCGTCCCGCCCGTGTTTGGCCTGCCCGCGTCCTCTGGGGCTCACTGGCCTCCGTCTGGCTGCACAGGGGAAATTCAAGCGGGGGTGCCTTGTGTCAGTCCAGCTCTCCCATTTTCCCTCTTGATCACACTCAGCCCCACGCATCCTCCCGCACCCACATGAGGGCGGCGTGGCGGGCGTGTGCAGAGACGCAGGCGTCTGTCAGTGCCACCAGCCTCAGCGCAGTGGGCGGCAAGGCCAGACGGGGGAGGTGACACCCAGCTCCATGGGGCAGAGGCCACGGTGGGGACGCAGGTCTTAGACTCTCAGTGCCCTCTCGTTTCTCAGCAGTCCCAGTTTTCTCAGATAATTGAGCCTGAACTCCACCAAAGTCTCAGGCATCGTAGGGACTTGGCACTGACCGAGCTTTACATGTGTGACCTTTTGGAGTGACCTGGCTGTTACTTAAGTGAGAGGAAAGGCAGTGTTGGTGGCTTCCCTGAGTAGGTTCAATTCTTACGCTAAGTGAGGTGAACAGGAGACAGGGCGCCTGGCAGGTGCTAGATACGGGTGAGCGTCTGTCAGGGGGTTTTGTTTGTGGGGGCAGCAGACGTCCACAGCTGGGCATGGGGGGCCCATGGCAGGAACACAAGACGGGCTTATTCTGTGTCTTCTCGCCCCACGGCGTGGAGCCAGGTGTCCACAAGTCTCGTGAGGACACGATCTTTTATTGTTTTTTTTTTTTTTGAGACAGAGTCTCACTCTGTTGCCCAGGCTAGAGTGCCGTGGCGTCAGCCTAGCTCATAGCAACCTCCAAGTCCTGGGCTCAAGCAATCCTGCTGCCTCAGCCTTCCAAGTAGCTGGGACTACAGGCATGCACCACCATGGCCTGCTAATTTTTTGTATATATTTTTAGTTGGCCAATTCATTTCTTTCTATTTTTAGTAGAGACGGGGTCTCGCTCTTGCTCAGGCTGGTCTCGAACTCCTGACGTTGAGCAAACTGCCTACCTGGTCCTCCCAAAGTGCTAGGATTACAGGATTACAGCCACCACACCCAGCCGACACGGTCTTTTAAAAGCTCCGTGCCTCGCTGACCTAGTGCAGTGGACCACATTTGTCAGTGCAGTGGACCAAGGGGCAGATTTAAAAGACATCCTTCAAGCCAAGTGCTTTGAAAGCCCCGCGGCCAGATTCTCTGTGTTGAGATGAAAATCAGACACCAGGGGGAGCAGCCAGGGCTAGGGGAAGAAAGCAACCTCACGGGCGTGGTGGGCAGCCCCTGTCCGCGCCGAAGGGGCGGGTGTGAGGCATGGCGTCGCTGCTGTCCGAGCAGCCCGTCCCGGTGCCTTGCTGACGAAGCGCTGCTCAGTCACCCTCCTCTCTGCCCGGCAGATCATGATCCGGAGCATCTTCCTGTTCCTGGACCGCACGTACGTGCTGCAGAACTCCATGCTGCCCTCTGTCTGGTGAGTGCGTCTGTGGGGCGTGGGTCCGCCCTGCGCCGGCCTCCCCTCTGCCGCGTGGGGGCTCGTGTGATCGCCGTACTCCTTCCCTTCCTTCCTCTGGTGCCACGTGGGCCAGTGTCGCAAGTGCCCGAGAGGGAGGCGGGGTCCGTGGTCAGCAGTGGGGGCGGGGAGCCACAGCAGGCGGGGGGCCCAGGAGGAGCGAGTTCTGGCGCTTTCTCCAGCTCCCACCAAGTTGCACCGCTGGGCACCCCACAGCCCCAGAGGGCTCAGTGCTGCGTGGGCGCTATTCTCAGACGGGCCTGGGCTCCGGCACTGCCCAGAGCGGCTCTTCCCAGCGCTGCACTCGGACTCTGGAGAGGGCGCGGCTGCTCTCAGGCCGAGGCCCACGAGGCTCTGCAGCCCCATCGCCCTGGAGTGGCTCAGCCTCCTGGCCCAGCCCAGGCACACACACAGGTCTCCAGATTCACCACGTTCCCATCTTTATCCTCATGCTGTCATCTATTGGGGACCGTGTCAAGTGGGAGCTCCTCCCGGGGTCACTCTGGTCTCCTGGGGCCGCCAGAGCCTTTGCTGGCCCTGGCGAGTCACTGCTGCCACCAGCCCTCGGCGGGGAGCCCCACGCCTGTCCTGCCTCCTGCAAGACAGCTTGAGACAAAAGCTGTGTCCAGTCTTGTCCCTGACTTGCCTTGTTCTCTGTCGACGTACAACTTCATTCTGCTCCCAGCTGGAGGAGCCAGTAGGGCTGCCGCCTGCCAGCCGTCACGCCCAAGTTGTCCCACACACGCCCCTCCCTCACCTGTCTGTGCTCGCTGACCCAAGGCAGCACCAATGTCACTCCGGCCACAGACGTTGGCGACCTCCGAGTCACCAGACCCAGCAGGCGTGTTTTTGTCCTTATATAATCTGACATCTGCTCAGTTTGGGGCGCTGTCCCCTTCCGTGAGACCGTTTTCCCCTGTTGTTGCTTTTGCACTCTGACCCCTGCACGTCTCCTGCAGGCGTCCACCTGGTCCTCAGAAGGCAGACGCGTCCGACCCTGAGCCTGTGTTCAGAGAAAGGACAAGGGTGATCGCAACAATAGTGGCAAATTATTCAGCATGTGCTCTGTGGGGCCCTGTGCCCTGCAGCCTGCCATGATCCCGAATGGCTACGTGAGGGGTGGCCATGATGGTGCCCGTTTCATAGAAACCAAGGCACAGTGTCAGTAATTTGCTCTGCCTGCATTGTGGGCACCATGGTCCCAATTCCTAACTTATAAGTGTAGTTTATGCCGTGACTGTGTCACGTGAACTATAAATGTTGTTTGTAGCATAGAATGAACTAGACCACTTCCAGTCCACCCCGAGAGGCTGAGAAGCCGAACACGAGAGTCAATGAGACAACCAGGTGGCGCATGCGTGGGGAAGGTGCAGCGAGGGAGCCCTCTCGCTCTGGACAGCAAGGGCTGTGCTGGGACGCAGGGGCGGTGCTAGGTCGTCGGGGGAGGGAAGGAAGCAGCAAGTTCCAGGCAGGCAAGCCCCTGCTGGGGACAGGGGCAGCAGCGTGACCAGAAGGACCCCGTGTGGCGTCAGTCGGGTGAGGAAGCTGGTGAGGGGCCCCCAGGGCTCCTGGGCAGCTGTGGGGTTTTTCAGCTGAGGTCGGCATTCAGAGGAGATCCCAGCGGCAGGACAGAAGGTGGACTAGAGGAGAGAATCAGCCCCTTCTGTGCCCGGCCACCTACATGGCCCTGCTTTCAGGTGTCATGGGGCATAAACTAGCACTTTTGATCCTGGGGAGGAAGCACTTTTGAGCTTGGGGAGGAAGGACACAGAGAGGCCGAGTTCCTGCTGTTGGTACTCGGCCGCCACCACGGCCACCCCAGAGCCCCAGCTCAGCATGCCTGGCTGGGCCTCACGTCTGTACTTTGTCCCTCCTTAGCAAAGAGCTCGCCAGTGAGGGAGCCAGTGGAAGTGTTTAGGTCAAGGTTGGAGGACGTTATCAGACAGGTTTCGTGGACACGCTGGCTGCTGAATTCCTAACTTTCTCAGGCCATGAGCCAAGGCAGTGTGGTGAGCTCTTAAAGCCGCGTCCTGAGTCCTCTTCTGCAATGCCACGGCCCCACACATAGGAGTAGGACAGGTGCTGCACAACAGCTCCATGGAGGATGGCAGGGCTCAGGTGGGGCAGCGCTTCCCAGTGCCGGGACATCTGCAGTTGCTTACCAGGGAGAGCGGTGTGGCCCAGGGCGTGGTGGTCAATGGAGTCATGCATGTTGATTAAATTGTCAGTGACTCTCATGACCCAGGAATGTCTCCACACCTGACCAATCCAGGAAGGTAGAACAGCCTTGTTTAAAAGGAAGAAATGGGCTGGGCGCGGTGGCTCACGCCTGTAATCCTAGCACTCTGGGAGGCCGAGGCAGTTGGATAGCTCGAGGTCAGGAGTTCGAAACCAGCCTGAGCAAGAGCAAGACCCCGTCTCTACTATAAACAGAAGGAAATTAATTGGCCAACTAATATATATAGAAAAAATTAGCTGGGCATGGTGGCGTGTGCCTGTAGTCCCAGCTTCTTGGGAGGCTGAGGCAGTAGGATTACTTGAGCCCAGGAGTTTGAGGTTGCTGTGAGCTAGGCTGACGCCATGGCACTCACTCTAGCCTGAGCAACAAAGCGAGACTCTGTCTCAAAAAAAAAAAAAAGGAAGAAATGTAAGTCGTCCCAGACTGCCCGTAACATAGAAGAATCTGAGAAAGGATTGTCAGCACACAGGTGTGGAGGATGAGGGAACTGCGCTCTGGGTGGCACTCACGGCGCAGCTGCAGCTTCATCCGAACTTCCACAATGGGAAACTAAAACAAGTCTGTTCTCTCACTCTCTGTGCAGGGACATGGGCCTAGAGCTGTTTAGGAACCATATCATCAGCGATAAGACGGTTCAGAGCAAGACCATCGACGGGATTCTGCTGTTGATAGAGCGCGAGAGGAGCGGGGAGGCCGTGGACCGGAGCCTGCTGCGAAGCCTGCTGAGCATGCTGTCCGACCTGCAGGTGAGGGCACTGGGCTGTGTTGCCGGGAGTGAAATCGCCCACAGCAGTTGCCAGGAGTGGAGGGGAGGGGAGTGGTGCCCGGGGCAACACGACACCGGGGGCCACGGGGAAGATGGGTAAACCTGGCTACGTAAAAACGCATGTTTCTCGTGGAAATTGCACCATCACTGAGACAAAACCAGGTGTCACACTGGGGGAGGAAAGGCGAGACTCGGTGTGCATGGCCCTCCCACACTCGGCCCCACCCAGCCCTGGGCAGAGCAGAGCGGTCCCCGCGCTGGTCATGGGGGGGTCCCGGGGCGGGTCACTCACCTGCCCCTTGGAACGTGGGGGACGTCGGCACTTGGGAAGGAGGGTCGGTAACTCTGTTCCTCTCTTAGGTATACAAAGATTCCTTTGAACTGAAATTTTTGGAAGAGACTAACTGTTTGTACGCTGCAGAAGGCCAGAGACTCATGCAGGAGAGAGAGGTGAGATGACGCGGGTTTCTGTCCCGACTCCTTTCCACTGGGCATGTCCAGGTGCCTGTCCTCGTCCTCGCACACACAGACACCGTGTTGGAATCTCCTGGAAGCTCCCCTGCTTCCCAGCCCCGGGGAATTAAATCTTCTCCCATCAGCTTAGACACTGTTGCCCTGCCCATAGGCAAAAAGCCAGTGAGAGAAAAATAAATGTAAACGATAAAACATTTTACTTGTGTGAAGCATTGGAGAAAATTTCCCAAAAAAAGTCGTTTGAAAAAAACGTGAGTGGTAATTAGGAACCCAAAGACTTAATGACCCGTTTCCCAGATACGGGAGCGGCATCCTTAGGACATCCCGAGGATGCGCAGGTGCGCACACAGGTGCGAGTGCTGGCCCCGGGTCCACCCACCGTTGCTGCCTAATCCTGGCTTTGCGGACACTGTGTTGCTGGGCCTCTCTGCCGCCCAGAGCACAACATCAGAGACCCACGTCACGGGCCCGGCCTGCGCTGTGGGGCAGCGGTGGGAAGGTGTCGCCCGGGAGACGGGTGTGTTTGAGCGTCCTGCAGCCACCTGGTCTGGTGCCCCAGATGCTCAGGCCGGCCGTGCGTGGTGGGGGTTTGCCCACAGGCCCTGCACCCTCCCCGTGGGCTCCATGGTGAGCAGAACAGTGTAGTGTGGCCCTCGGCCCTGCGTGGGACTTCTGTGCCACACACATCAGCCACCTTGTCCCCTGTATATACATATATCTACTTTTTGATTTAATAAGGAAAGCAAAACTTTAGTTTCTTAGATAATATTGAGAATCTTTTTGTTTCTGATCTATTTAAATGTTTTGTTTGGAAGGTTCCAGAATATCTGAACCACGTAAGTAAACGTCTGGAAGAAGAAGGCGACCGAGTGATCACGTACCTGGACCACAGCACGCAGTGAGTACCGCCCGTGGCTGCAGGGGACGCGCTCCCTGGCTGGCTGCTGGGGCTAACCCCATCCTCGTGGGTTCATTCAGCACTGTCCGAGGGCCTCTCTGCTCCCAGCCTGTTTTATCACGTTGTTTGTCGTTATTGGACACTACAAATTGCAATTTTTACTAAGTGCCCTGTCATGAGTCACTGTCCAAAGGAGGGATTCCAGCTGAGACATTGGCGTCTTTGGGCTTTGAGACAGGGGTTCTGTTCGTGGTGACGGGCATCGCTGAGGATCAGGCTCTTTTGATTGTGCACTTTTGTCAGGCGCCTTACAAATCTTTGATCTTTACTTACTGCAGTGTCACAGTGTTTTCTGTTGTCACCTAATTTTTTTCCTCCAAACCTGAGTTGATGCGTGGCTGGGGGCAGACAAAGGGAGCGATCACGTGAGCGTCTGTGCCAGATGAAGTGTGTGTCCGCGGGCTGCGCGGTGGGAGCCGAGGCAGAGGAGGGGGGAGGGGAGGCGTGGGGGGGGGGGAATGGGGAAGTGTACTGACCTCGACTCAGGGAGGGACAGGCCTGTAGGAGCAGAGACCAGGTCAGTGCAGAACGAAAACGGGCATGAGAGAAGGGTGGAATAGCTGTCAGGCACGAGGAGTTTGAGACTCTGCAGGACGGGACATCCCAGGCCTCCGCCCCAGAGTGTGCAGAGCCCACACAGCATAGCCGAGGGATCCCGTTGGCGTCTGCCTCACCGGCATTGGACCGGGGGTGGAAGAGGGGCCCACGGGAGCCTGGGAAGAAGCAACTGGGAAATGCAGAGGGGCCAGCAGGGAGAACAGTCACAGAGCCCAGCTGCCTCTTCACTGGGCCCTGCGGGTGTGTGCGGGTCCCGAGGCCCTGGCTCTGTCCTCATGCGTGGGCTGGAGGCGAGTGTCTGCCCTGCTCTCCTTCTCCAGGGCGCTGCTGTGAGATTTAAATAGGGTGGTACGTTAAGTACGTTAAGAAGTTCTTCATAAACAAAAAATGCAGCTTTGGGAGAATGGCCAAAGTTAACAGTCCTTGGAATAAAGCAGATGCTCTCATCTTCTGAAAACAACAAAATAAAGCAAAAATAATTAGGCCGGGTGCCGTGGCTCACGCCTGTAATCCTAGCACTCTGGGAGGCCGAGGCAGGAGGATCACTCAAGGTCAGGAGTTCGAGACCAGCCTGAGCAAGAGTGAGACCCCGTCTCTACTTAAAAAAAATATAAAAAAAAATTGGCTGGACAACTAAAAATATATAGAAAAAATTAGCCAGGCATGGTGGCACATGCCTGTGATCCCAGCTACTCGGGAGGCTGAGGGCAGAGGATCGCTTGACCCCAGGAAGTGAGCTATGATGACGCCATCCATGGCAACCTACTCCTGTGACAGAGCGAGACTCTGTCTCAGAAAAAAGAAAATGTAATGATTGACTGTGGATAGTGAAAGAGCAGCCAGGAAGAGGAAGCCGAGTGTGCCCCGTGTGCATGGCGGTCATGCCTGCTGTTCTGTGCGACACACGTCTGGGGCCGCAGGCGGGGCCTGCTCAGTGGTGACGGGAAACGGCAGACGGGTGGAGCTGGAGAAGGCAGAGGGGCTCAGGGACCTGGCACGGGGGGCTTAGGGTAGAAACGTGTATCGATCGGGCCCAAACGCAAGTCCAGAGGTGCCACTTTGAACGCCGGAAGGGGCAGGACGCAGCCCGCCTGTCTGAGAGGTGCCGTGGCAGGGAGGGTAAACTGGACAGCCGCACTGAGGGCTGGTAGACGGGGAGGCAGTGGAGGTGACAGGCCAGCCTTGAACCCAGGGAGGAGGGCGGTTTCACACAGAATGCCCATGTCGTGTGGCGCTCGGTTCTGGCCCGCGCACCAAGAGGCCGGCGCGGTGTGGCGCTCGGTTCTGGCCCGCGCACCAAGAGGCTGGCACGAGGCCTGCGCTAGGCCGAGTTGACCTGCCCAGTGAGCTCCGTCAGGCTCTGGAGCGTCTGCGATTCAGGAAGACGGCAGGTGGCGGGCAGTGCCCCAGGATGGGGACAAAACTGAAACCCGACCTGGTGCGACCATTGCAGGCCGCACCCAGCTGGGGTGGGGCTGTGTGTCCTCAGGTGTGCTCACTTGTGTGTCCGCCGGTTGGCATCCTGCGGCGAGTGGTTTCTGGAGGGGCTCCAGGGCCGCGGCGGCAGTAGTCACCCATGTGTGAGCAGATGCTTCTCGCCTGTTGCTTTCTGATGGGTCCAGACGACGTCTGGTTTAGACCAGCACTCCCGTCGTTCACAGCTAACCAAGTTTCTCCTTTGACCTGTGTTTCTAATGGCGATTCTGTCTGCCCTCGTAGGAAGCCGCTGATCGCTTGTGTGGAGAAGCAGTTACTGGGGGAGCATTTAACAGCAATTCTGCAGAAAGGTGGGTCTCCTCGCTCTGCGTGAGAGGAGCTGAGGGCAGCCCTCAGTTCACTAGGGAAGTCGGGATCGTGCCGAGAGCGACATAAGGACACTCTTTATTTTCATAAAACAGTCATTAAAAGCCTCTCTTCGTGAACGTATCAGCCATGGTGGGGAAAATAAACAGGTAAGAGCAGTCATGCGGGGCACCTGCCAGGCCTACATTCGTAGCCGAAACCCCATTAACTCTCTGGACCAGAGGGCCCAGGGACCCTCTCGAGCAGACCGCACATGGCTGAAACTCGCCTCCGGAGGCCGCCCCCGAGTGGACACATGTCTAGTGCCTTGAACATGTGTCTTGAACAGCTGGCCTCTCATGTGTCACATGCACCTGACACCAGTAGGGGCCTGAGAGCTCTGGCAGCCTGGGCGCGTGCAGTCGTTGGCCTTTGGTTTTTGTGCATCTTGGTGTCGGACACACTGCTCTCTGGAGCATGCTTTCCTCTCCTGGTTTTCCTGAAGAGAAGAGAAACATGTTGCTCTGCTGCTGCTTTGCACAGCTTTGACATCCGCCTTGCAGCAGCCGTGAGGCTCCTTCTGGGGCCTGAATTTCAGGGCCCTTGCAGATGTGTCGAGAGCTCCGTCTTTGTTTTATTTGTTTCTGGCCCCCAGAGTGCACTTGGTTCTCTGGAAATTATCACAGCCCGTCCACTCTTGTAGCCCTTCAGCACTCACGGTGGCTTTTGAGTAACTTGAGTATTTGATGTAACCATCTGAAAGTCAGTTTAAACGTATCTGGAGACCACAGGGTCTCTTTCTGGCCATTGGACGCTTTAAAGCTTGATTTTGGGAAGGCTCTAAGTGGCGTCCAGACCCGGGCTCCCCTTAGCCAGAACGAAGGCCACAAACACTGCACTTCACGCGACCGCCATGCAGTGCCAGAGCAGGCCTGCGAGACCTCCACCCCGCTCTGCAAATAAGAAAGCAGGCTCAGCGCAGCCAGACGGCGGCCCCTGGGGCCATGTAGCTCCTGGTGTGGGGCCACGGCCAGGCTGGGTGTTTCTGCTTCTGCCACGCTGAAGCCACACAGCCGCTGCGTTTCCACATGGATCAGGCCTTGATCCACTGCTCACCTGAACACAGGTGTGCTCAGGGTTTGTAGCAGGCATTTTTAAAAAAGAAGTCACTTTATAAGGAAAAAAGACTTAGAAATTTGCATAAGTTATTTCAGAGCATACTTTGAGCAAAATCGTTTCTAGAAAATGATAGATTAGGGGCCAGGCGCGTTGGCTCATGCCCATAATCCTAGCACTTTGGGAGGCCAAGGTGGGAGGATTGCTTGAGCTCAGGAGTTTGAGACCAGCCTGAGCAAGAGCAAGGCCCCGTCTCCACTAAAAATAGAAAGAAATCATCCAAACAACTAAAAATAGAAAAAATTAGCTGGGCATAGTGGTGCATGCTTGTAATCCCAGCTACTCGGGAGGCTGAGGCGGAAGGATCACTTGAGCCCAGGAGTTTGAGGTTGCTGTGAGCTAGGCTGACGCCACGGCACTCTAGCCCGGGCAACAGAGTGAGACTCTGTCTCAAAAAAAAATTAAAAAAAAATAATAAATGAAAATGATAGATTATATATCATTACTTTGAATTTTATTAGAAGCATTTTAAAAACTAAAAAGCTGCAGTTTTTGAATTGTTAAAGAAGATATTTAAAGTCTCAGTAAAATAAATTATAAAATAAAAAGTTTACTTGTATCAGTAGATGGAAATATGATTTAAAGAAATAACATTTGGAGCTCTAGGTGGGTATTACAGTTACAGCCAACCACGTTTGTGCGCGTGGGCGCCGTGCGCGTCTGGGGCGGGATCCGGGACCTGGGACCTGGCGGGTGGCGTGGCAGCTGCGCCGTGGCCGCCTCTCCCTGGGGATCGGGGAGAAGCCTTTAGGAAATCAGTGAAAGCTCTTCTAACTGCGGTATGGTCTTAGAAAATCTCTATGAAGTTTAAGTCTCTAAAACAGTAAATACTTTTCAAAACGCCACGTTAAACACTTTAAAATATCTGATGAGTGTTTTGTCCCACAGCTTACTGTATATGTGAATTTATCTTTTCATAAATGCTTTTCTGACTGAGGGACTAAATCAGAAGTAACTTGGAATCAGGGGCCTGCGGGTTAAGTAGCTAGTGTGAGCGTATTCCGGCCATCCCTGCTCTAGTGAGATAGGGCCTCGGCGGCAGGAGTAAACAACACGTCTCCCAGCTCACGCGGAAAGACGAGCCGCCCAGCAGGCTCTGTCTCAGACACGTCACTGGACAAACCTGCCCCCTACACGTAAACACGGCGGCACACCCACTCCCCGCCCCTCTACTTGGATGCTAACTGTCCCGTGGCGTGGGCCGTGTCCTGGATTCGTGGTGCCGCAGACCTGCCGCCGAGGCCCGCTAACGTCAGCGCTCCGTCGCAGGGCTGGACCACCTGCTGGACGAGAACAGAGTGCCGGACCTCACGCAGATGTACCAGCTGTTCAGCCGCGTCAAGGGCGGGCAGCAGGCGCTGCTGCGGCACTGGAGCGAGTACATCAAGGTAGGAGCCGGGCGCCCTGCTGCGCGCCCCCTGCGCCCGCACGGGCCTGGGCTGCGGGAGGCACCTTTGTGCCCTCGTCACGGTGATGGGGTGGACAGCCGCCTTCCGCTTTCTGCCCGGCCACTTGTGCACGTGTTTTTTAAGCCAAGTCTGTTGTTTTTTCAGATAGCGCCAACTGTGAGAAACCCCTCCAGGTGGAGACAGGTGACTTAGAGGATAGCTGTTTGCACAGATGCTGGCTTCAGCCCTCCGTCACGGTCTCTCTGGGGCAGTGGTTCCGTGCGCCTGCGTCCTGGCGCCTTGGGCGGGGAGAAGAGCGTGTACGGGTGCCTCAGGCGGTCCCTGCACCGCGCCACTCCCCAGCAGGCCAAGTGTAGGGTTTGCCGTCCACCTCAAACGTGTTTGGGATTTGTATTGGATGTTTTCCTGTGTTTTTTTTTAAGGAGAGACAAGGTCTCGCTGTGTTGTGCTCAGGCTGGTCTCAGGTTGCTGGCCTCAAGCCATCTTCCCATCTTAGCCTTCCAAAGTGCTGGAGTTACCTGCGTGAACCACCGTGACCAGCCCAAGTGTTTGTTAAAAAAAAAAGTCTCAGCATAAGAAAAAAAAGACTTCAAGTAAATAGAAATTTGCATAAATTGTTGCACTATATGCTTTGATGAGCAAAATCATTCCAAGAAAGTGGTAAATTAGAATTTTTTAAAATTTTATTTGTAGAGACAGGGTCTCCCTATGTTGCTCAGGCTGGTCTTGAACACCTGGCCTCAAGTGATCCTCTTGTCTCAGCCTCCCAAAGAGGCTGGGATTACAGGCATGAGCCATGTGCCGGCTGTAAATTAGGATTTATTACTTAAGCTCGTACTTTCATGTTTCTAAAACGTTTTTTATGTGTCCTAAGGTGCCCAGTTAAGCCCGTTGTGCGGTGCCTTCCTGAGTGTTACCTTCAGCTCCCAGGCGTCCTGCCCCGCCCCGCACCACCCTCAGTGCTAGTGCGGCTCCTCGAGGAAGACCGGGGCTCTCACCCAGGGCTCGCCTGGCTGTGTCTGGAGCACTTCTGCTTGTCACACAGATTTTTAATTGTGTTCAATATAACATTTTTGAATTAAAGAAACACACTAAACCTGGGCCTGTTCATGCTTAGAAGTGATGGAGAAAGAAAACCACAGTCAGAAAGCTCACATTGGTGTATTTTTTTTTTTTTTTTGAGACAGAGTCTCACTTTGTTGCCCAGGCTAGAGTGAGTGCCGTGGCATCAGCCTAGCTCACAGCAACCTCAATCTCCTGGGCTCAAGCGATCCTACTGCCTCAGCCTCCTGAGTAGCTGGGACCACAAGCATGCGCCACCATGCTCGGCTAATTTTTTCTATATATATTTTTAGTTGGTCAATTAATTTCTTTCTATTTTTAGTAGAGATGGGGTCTCGCTCAGGCTGGTTTTGAACTCCCGACCTCGAGCAGTCCACCCGCCTCGGCCTCCCAGAGTGCTAGGATTACAGGCTTGAGCCACTGCGCCCGGCCCACATTGGTGTATTGAGTTGACAGGAATTAACTTCTGTTTGAGGGATTTAGAACTATTAATAAAATTTCTTTAAAAAGCACTGTCAGGCCAGGCATAGTGGCTTATGCCTGCAATCCCAACACTTTGGGAGGCTGAGGTGGGAGGATCATTTGAGGTCAGGAGTTTGAGACCAGCCCGAGCAAGAGCGAGACCCCGTCTCTGCAAAAAATAGGAAAATTAGCAAGATGTGGTGGCCTGAACCTGTAGTCACAGCTACTTGGGAGGCCAAGGCACGAGGGTCCCTCAAGCACAGGAGTTTGAGGTTGCTGTGAGCTGAGATAACAACACTGCACTCCAGCCTGTGTGACAGAGCAAGACCCTGTCTGAAAAAAGAAAACAACAAAATATACTGTTCAGTATTCTCATAAGCTGATCACTGACTTGGTGTCTATTTGCCTTTGCAGACTTTTGGGACGACGATTGTCATCAATCCTGAGAAAGATAAAGACATGGTCCAAGACCTGCTGGACTTCAAGGACAAGGTGGACCACGTGATAGAGGTGTGCTTCCAGAAGAACGAGCGCTTCGTCAACCTGATGAAGGAGTCCTTCGAGACGTTCATCAACAAGAGGCCCAACAAGCCAGCAGAGCTCATCGGTAGGAAACACATTTCCAGACATTTTCCTAATATGGGAAAATAAGGCAAAACTCAAGCTGGTTTATTCCCATGAAGTTCAGGCTGCTCATGGAGAGGGTGGGAAAGGACTTTATCAAGCCACGTTAGGACACATTTTAAAAAAAAAATGTACTTATTTGCATGCCTGGACGTGCACATGTGTTATTTCCCTAAAGGGAGATGCACCAGGAACTCGGTAAAGAATGAAGCTTGACTTCACAAAAGAAGGAAGAGACGATGAAGGTTTATTTCAGTCTGTGTTTCCTGAACTGGCAGCTCTAAAGCTGTCTTTTGGGAAGATCAACCTTAATTCTCCAACTTGATCACAAGCAAGTGATTTCTGCTCAGAAATTGGACTCAAAGTTTGTTGTGTAAGAATGCCCCACGCTATGGGGATAACTTTATCAGTCTCTGGGAATATTTAACATGAGATATTCCTCAGTCACCATCTTTGTATGCAGTATTAAAATGGGGTGCAATTAGGTGGGATCTAAAATGATAGCCTATTTTAAAATTAAACTTTTTTTAATTATACCAATTTATACAATGATTTTGTAATAAGATCTAAATAGATTTCAGAATTCATAGGCTTTCACTAGTCAATGAAAGTTTTTTATAGTTTTTCAAGACAGAGTCTCAGATTCTCACTCTGTTGCCCGGGCTAGAGTGCTGTGGCATCAGCCTAGCTCACAGCAACCTCAAACTCCTGGACGCAAGCGATCCTGCTGCCTCAGCCTCCCGAGTAGCTGGGACTACAGGCATGCGCCACCATGCCCGGCTAATTTTTTCTATATATTTTTAATTGGCCAATTTCTTTCTATTTTTAAGTAGAGATGGGATCTCGTTCTTGCTCATGCTGGTCTTAAATTCCTGAGCTCAAACGATCCACCCACCTTGGCCTCCCAGAGTGCTAGGATTACAGGCGTGAGCCACCACACCTGGCCAAAAGTTTTGTTTAATTTACAGGAGGAAAGGGGCGAAGAGCAATGTAATACAACAATACAAAATCGAGTGCATGGTAATTATTGTCGAGACATATGACAGAACATGGAGTTCATTATACAACTATCTGCTTTTCTGTATGTTCAGAATATTCCACAGTAAAAAGTTAAAAGGGGCCGGGCTTGGTTTCTCACACCTGTAATCCTGGCACCCTGGGAGGCTGAGGTGGGAGGATCACTTGAGCCCAGGAGTTGGAGGCTGCAGTGGGCTGTGGTGACGCCACTCTGCTCTACCCAGGGTGACAGAGTAGACTCTGTCTCAAAAAAAAAAAAAAAAAAAAAAGTTAATAAAAGCAACAACAAAAGAAATTTATGGGGCAGTTTAATTTGGCTTCCATACTACTTTATCGATTGTGATTTCTCTAACGAAGACAGATGTTAAGCTCTTGGGAGTTTGGGCTTCTGTCACAACGTGGAGACTTCTGTCCCCCTTTCCCGAGCCACCCTACAGTCAGCTTGTGCAGCCTCAGGGCAAGCAGCCTGCACAGAAAAGCTCTCTTCCCTGCCTCATCACCTTGGGTTAAGCACTCAGAGCCCTGAGAAACATTCTTTCTCTTTGAGAACGTCCCTTCTGAGTTTATTATACCACATTGTATAATTCTATTGTCTGGGGCAATGATGTGCCATGAAACCTGAGCGTGTAGTCACAGGAATCAATCTTATCCTTAAATTTAGAGATTAGAAGAGATATTTAAGCTTGCTTTCAAAGTCCAGTCCCTGGCTTTGTTGGCATTTTTGGCAGTATTTATTCTCGCATGACTCGAGAGCACCTGTCTTAGAGAGCCGGGTGTTGCCACTGTGTCATGTAATCCTGTCACTTTGGAAAGGTCTGGAGTGCCGCTATCCCATTGTTGCTCATAGAAACTGAAGGTGTGCTTTCCCAACCCAGACCACGCTTGTTTGCTCCCACAGCGAAGCATGTGGACTCCAAGCTGCGTGCGGGCAACAAAGAGGCCACCGACGAGGAGCTGGAGAGGACCCTGGACAAGATCATGATACTGTTCAGGTTCATCCATGGTGAGGAGGCGGGCTTCTCCATCGGGGAAGCGCTTGGAAGGTGCTGCACAGCCAGGACATGCGTGTCGTGACCGAAACGCCTGCGTGGAACCCTGTCTTTCCATGGGGAATTTAATGCCAGACTGGGGTGCCAACGGCGCTGGTTTGCACTGGGAGGAACAGTTCAGAGGGTCTCAGCAGTTGAAGTCTGACATTCACATGCCAACTGCCTAAAGTCTGACGTTACTCTCTCCTGGTTTTAAATAGGTAAAGATGTCTTTGAAGCCTTTTATAAAAAGGATTTGGCAAAAAGACTCCTTGTTGGGAAAAGTGCCTCAGTCGACGCTGAGAAGTCCATGCTGTCGAAGCTCAAGCACGGTAAGTGCGGGCCGGGCCCTTGTCGCTGGGCGGGGCTGCGTCACAGAGTCTGGTGGCCTTCACCAGCGAGCTGGATGGAAGCCCCTCCTGTCGCCGGGCGGGGCTGTCCACCTGCCCCGTCTCACCTGCCCGGTACTGTGTTGCAGAGTGCGGCGCGGCCTTCACCAGCAAGCTGGAGGGCATGTTCAAGGACATGGAGCTCTCCAAGGACATCATGGTCCACTTCAAGCAGGTGCGTTCTTTCCGCAGGTGAAGCAGCTTTCTGAAAAGTGCCCGCTCTACACTGTGTGAGAAACAGTTACACTGTTAATGCTTCACAAGTAAACCACAAGAAAATGGGAAAGAAGCCCTAAGAACGTACAACCAGAGTTCAATTTAAGCGGGTCTGGTGGTACATGGTGTTGGTGGCAAACCAGAAGGAGGGAAAATGTTCCATGATGTTGGGACACCTTTGGCTTTGGTGTCCTATGTTCCCGGGATTGAAATAAAAACACTAACACTGATGAGGCTTTATTTTGACAATTACACCATTTACTTTTAGGGATTGATTGCTTTTGATGGTTTTCTAAAATACTGTTCTGTCTCGGGTGTGTTTGTCTTCAGCACGTGCAGAATCAGAGTGACCCGGCCCCGATCGACCTCACCGTGAATATCCTCACCATGGGCTACTGGCCGACGTACACGCCCATGGACGTGCACCTGACCCCGGAAGTAAGTGCCGCGCCCGCAGCGCGTGCAGACGTGGAACCTTCCAGTGTTTGATGGGAAGCTTTTTACGTCGCCCACGTGGTCAGAGATCAGGGTGTCCTCACGGTCCCTGGAAGGCAGCGCTGGAGAGTGGCCCCTCTGTCGCCGTCTGCAGCTCCTTCCGCCACGGCCAGCCAGTGGGGAGGCTGCCGGCGCAGGCCTTGTTCCCAGGGGCCCTGTGGCCTGCGTCTCGCCACTGCAGACGGTGCTAACGTCCCGGGGGCGGCATTGTTTAGGGTCTCACCTGTGAGCCGAGGCTTCTGGTGCCACGGGGGATCTGCAGGTAGAGGCCGACGCTCGGTGAAGCTGACTTCCAGCAGGGGAGGGCACACACACCGTTACCTTTAATCTCAGGCGAAGTGGAAAGGGCCGATTCCAGTGTGGAATCAGGGAGGGCTTCCTGGAGAAGGCCACGCTTTGCCTGATCCTAGTCACAGATGAGTGGTTCTTCCCTCCACAGAGAAGGGGTGAGGGGCGTCCAACTGTGGGGCGGAGAGGTGTGAGATCTCCGCTCACCCATCGTGAGGGTGACGCTGACAAGCCCATAACAAAGGGTCAGCAAGAGAAAAGCACGACAAACGTATCTGACAAAGTTTTAGGACATAGGAGCCTTCCGAAATGACGACCCAAAGATCCAAGGAAAGCCGTCCACTTGTGGGCTTAGGTTTGACAGTGAGGGGACGGCCATGTAGAGATGGGATTGGACACAAGGGAATGAGCCTGTGAGGGAGACTGAGGGGGATCCCTCGGGGACTGTCTGTGCAGATTCTTGGCTAGAACCAGGGTCTCGTGGCCGGCTCCTACGCAGGACGGCAAGGAAGGCAGGAGTCGTGTTTCTGGGGCGCTGTGGGGTGACTGCTTTGGGCAGAGGGTTCCGGTTTCTCTGACCCACTTCAGTGGGGACGGGTGGGCAGCAGGCAGGCAGGACGAGGTCAGAGACTTTGTGTCAGGGGCCTCCTGGCCTCCTTGGTTCCAAGTGCTAGGCGCGCCAAGCGCCATGCTGTGGGGCGTCGCCTCCTGTGCCCCAACACAGGCACGGAGCCCCGGGCAGACATGGCAGAGGCCTCCCGGGTGCTGGCTGTTCCTTCCTGAAGCTCAGTCTTCTCTTTCAACCCCACCGGGCAGCTGCCTTTGCAATCTTCTTCTCCCATTTGCTCCACTCCGCCCTCGATGCGCATGGTCTCCAGAACTCACCCTCGGCTCTTCCCACTCCATGGGCTGGTGCGGCCCTGCCCCCGGGGCACGCACGCGCACGGCCACTCTGTCCGACGGGACTGCGCCACCCCCCCCCCCCCCCCCCCCCCCCCCCCCCCCCCCCCCCCCCCCCCCCTGCATGTGCTCCGCCGCTGGTGGGTCCAGCGCTTGGTTCGCTCAGGCCTTCCTGCTCATCCTTCCAAGCGGAACCTCCTTTTCCAGAAACCTCCCTCGCTGCCTCCACCACCTCTGTCCACAGGCGTGCCTCTCTTGTGCACTGCCAGTTATTTAACTTCTTATTTTGCAATAGTTCAGACTTACAGTGAACACGTAGGACAGTTCAAAGAACGCTCACACACCCCCACTGCGTCAGCTGCGTGGTGTCCTGCTTGTTCCCTCTCTCAGTTGCCTCAAGCGTGTCCTTCATGGCGTGTTTTCTGGGACCTGATCCAGCCCAGGATCTGCCTGTGAGTCGTCCACGCAGCCCCGTGCGATTAGCTCAGTGTGGGGCCCGGCCGGAAGGCCCTGCCCAGCACCTGGGGACGCCAGGCGTGACCACCGGGCCAAGGCGCTTTTGTAATCAATAGGCACTGTGTGGAGGGAGATCCCAGACCACGCGGGCAGCTCGGTCCACACCCAGACGTACCCCGAGAGGTGACTGGGACTGCCCCTCACCACCATCGCTGCGCCTCTGCGTCAGCACTCGACTGCAGGGGGAGCCTGTCCCTCTGCCCGGTTGTTATTGTTTATTTCTGTCAGCACAAACTCGTGACTCCTGTTCTATTGACCTGCTTACGCTTAGACGGCCCAGATTTGGCAGGAGCACCTCGAAGCTGGCTCCTTTGTTCTGTTGTCATGCCCACCTCTTCCTTTTTAATTTTTTTTGAAACAGAGTCTCACTCTGTTGCCCAGGCTAGAGTGCCGTGGCCTCAGCCCAGCTCACAGCAACCTCAAACTCCTGGGCTCAAGTGATCTCCTGCCTCAGCCTCCTGAGTAGCTGGGACTACAGGCATGTGCCACCATGCCCGGCTAATTTTTTTTTTCTTTTTTGGAATGATTCATGAATTTGCATGTCATCCTTGCACAGGGGCCATGCTAATCTTCTCTGTATCGTTCCAATTTTAGTATATGTGCTGCTGAAGCGAGCACTAATTTTATATATATATGTTTTTAGTTGGCCAATTAATTTCTTTCTATTTAGAGAGGGGGTCTCCCTCTTGCTCAGGCTGGTTTCAAACTCCTGACCTCGAGCAATCCGCCTGCCTCAGCCTCCTAGAGTGGTAGGATTACAGGCATGAGCCACCTTTGCCATTTATTTATTTTTGCATCTATCTTCTTCTTTCTTTCTTTCCTTTCTTTTCTTTTAGCAGAGTCTCTCTCTGTCGCCCCAGGTAGAGTGTGGTTGCATCATCATAGCTCACTGCAACCTCAGACTCCTGCCTCAGCCTCTCCAGTAGCTGGGACTACAGGTGCTCATCACCACACCTGGCTATGTTTTCTAATTTTGGTAGAGACAGGGTTTCTCTCTTGCATGGGCTGGTCTCGGACTCCTGAGCTCAAACGATCTTCCCGTCTCAACTTCCCAGAGTGGTAGGATTACAGGCATGAGCCACCACACCTGGCACCTTTGCCCGGTTTTTAGTTTGGTTTGTCTTTTTGTTGTTGAGTTGTAAGGCTTCCTTGTATATTCTGAGTACTAGACTGTTATCAGATACATGTTTCACAAGTATTTTCTCCCATTCTGTGTGTTGTTTCTTTACTTTCTTGATAGTATCCTTTCCACACAAGTTGCTAGTCTTGATAAAATCAGATTTATCGGCCGGGCGCGGTGGCTCAAGCCTGTAATCCTAGCTCTCTGGGAGGCCGAGGTGGGCGGATCGTTTGAGCTCAGGAGTTCGAGACCAGCCTGAGCAAGAGCGAGACCCCATCTCTACTATAAATAGAAAAGAAATTAATTGGCCAACTAATATGTATAGAAAAAATTAGCCAGGCATGGTGGAACATGCCTGTAGCCCCAGCTACTTGGGAGGCTGAGGCAGCAGGATTGCTTGAGCCCAGGAGTTTGAGGTTGCTGTGAGCTAGGCTGACGCCACGGCACTCACTCTAGCCTGGGCAATAAAGTGAGACTCTGTCTCAAAAAAAAAAAAAAAAAAAAAATCAGATTTATCTATTTTTACTTTTGTTATTTGTACTTTCAGTGTCATATCTAAGAAGCTATTGCCAAAGCCAAGTTCATGAAAAATGTACCCCTACATCTCCTTCCCAGTTTCATAGATTGAGCTCTTATGTGTCTGTCTTTGATCCATTTTGAGCCTGAAGTGTGGCGAGTGTGTGAGTTCCCAAACATTAGCTCTGAGGACCATCATCGCATATCCCCATTGTTAATCCCAGGCCTAGGAGTTACCCCAAGGAAATAACGTCTGGAAGAGGCATGCTTTAAATAATTGTCTATCACGTTATTGACTTTTATTTTTTAGGTGTGATAATGGCATAGTCAGATATATTTCTTATATTTTAGATATGTATGTGGAAATACTTAAAAATGAAGTAGCGCCAGGCCTGGGATCTGATGGTGCAGAAGGTGGTGGTGGAGCCGTCCACCGGCGTGTTGTGTTCAGCTCCACGCAGGGGCGGCTCTCAAGCTGGGTTTCGAAGCACGAAGGGTGGCATGAGGTTACAGGGCACAGGGAGACCGAGGGGCCCAGAGAATGCCGGTCCCCGCTCCCGCCGCACCTGTCGGTGCTGTGGCTGCTCACGGCAGAGGAAGAGCCTGAGCTGGCCCTGCCCCGAGCCCCGTCTGGGTCCACGCGCTCAGAGCACTGGGCCTGCCGTCAGCCAGGAGCGCCGGAGCAGGTGGCTTGGGGCAGGCAAGGGTGCGGGAAGTGGCACCGCTTTGTGAGCACGTGGAGGTCATAGGGTGACGGTGATAAGCATGATTACATTTGTTGCTTCCTGTGCTTGACAGATGATCAAACTCCAGGAAGTATTCAAGACGTTTTATCTCGGAAAGCACAGTGGCCGGAAGCTGCAGTGGCAGACTACTCTGGGGCACGCTGTGTTAAAAGCAGAGTTTAAGGAAGTAAGATCTTTGTTTCATTTCTCTTTTATTTTTTGTAAGTCTGTTAACAGGATTTTTTCAGTTGACACTGAACTTTGGTGGTAAAGGAAGGAAAAGATTATTTCAGTATCATTCAGCACTAGCTTTTCTAGGTCATTAGAATTCATAACAGTTAATAGTCCAATCAAAAAAATCAGTGAGAAATCAATCAGTATAAAGCCATGTACCTACATGAAGGAAGGGCAGAGGATGTGAAGTCGTCCTGCTCCCTGCAAAACACAGGGCCCCACGAGAGACTCCACTTTCCCCTGAGAACACAGCAAAGCTGCAGACAAAGCAAACGGGTGGGAGGGGCGGCAGGGAACCCCGGAGCCTTGCGCCTGGCTGCCGTAGTTCTGGTCCCAGGGTCGCACCTTCACGAGACACCTTCACGGATTGATGAGCGAGAACACTCGCTGTGGTGCCTCCCTGAGACCATGGAGGGCAGTGCGCACAGCGCGGGGCCGGCGAGAGCAGGTTGCAGACGGCACTCGCGGTGGCTCCCTTCCTGCTGGCACTCACTTCAGTGTCGTGCATGGAATTTAATTTCACGCACCAAGCACAAGAATCATAGCGTTTCCATTTCATGTCGTGTGGTAACATGCTCACCTGCACGTGGTCATGTCAATCAGACATACTCCGTGTGTGTCACGCGCAGGGTGAGATGCGTGAAACCACACAAGCACTTCTCTCGGGGACTGTGGGGTCAGTCCCCGCGACCCCAGCTCTGCCCGCGCTGCCCCTTCCTGCCGCTTTGGCGAGGGCTGGGACCTGTGGGCCTCACGGCCTCCGGCACAGCGCTCCGCAGGCCTGGGGCAGAGGCTGGCTCTGCCTCGGCCCGGACCGGCCCTGCAAGACCCAGCACAGCCACAGTCCAGCTCCTGCGTGCGGAGCTGTGAGCGTGTCATGGTGCGTGTGGCATGGCCCTGGGCGCCAAGGCCAGACGCACACCTGTGCTGTACTCGGCGGGCCCCGAGACGGAGTCGGTCGTGACCGTGTGCTCGCTGTCCGTGCTCTGTCCACGAGGGTGCAGGGGTTCTCCACAGCGACCTGCACGCCTGTCGAGGGGCCTCTCCCTGCCCTCCCCTCGCTCTACCCCCACCTCTGGGGAACCTCAGTGGGCTGCACGGTGGAGCATGAGCCGGCACTCACGTGTCTGGCTCCAGAGACGGGAAACGCCCTTGTTCCACAGAATTTAGTAAAGAATGTTTTTACTGCTCTAGAAGACATTTCGAGAGAAGAATTTTAAGTGCATAATGATCATCTTATTCTTTGTAGCCGGCAACTTCTTATGTCGGTAGCTCTTAGTGATTTCTCAGTCCCCTCACAAAAAGTTCAGGAGCAGAAAGAAGCCTGTTTTGGCGTCTCAGAGACTGAAAAGCACAGCCCCCTCGTGCTGAGCCCGTTTCCTTGCAGGGGAAGAAGGAGCTCCAGGTGTCCCTCTTCCAGACGCTGGTGTTGCTCATGTTCAACGAGGAGGACGAGTTCAGCCTTGAGGAAATCAAACTGGCCACCGGCATAGGTAGGAGCCCGCTGTCACGACGCCGCTGCTGGGTGTTTGCGGGAGGGCCGGGCTGGCCCCTGCCGGTGCCGCCCTGCTCGCTGACGCCCGCCCCTCCGCGTCTGCTCCCACCCAGAGGACAGCGAGCTGCGCAGGACGCTGCAGTCCCTGGCCTGCGGTAAGGCGCGCGTGCTGACCAAGAGCCCCAAGGGCAAGGAGGTGGAGGACGGAGACAAGTTCGTCTTTAACGGAGACTTCAAGCACAAGCTGTTTAGAATAAAGATCAACCAGATTCAGATGAAGGAAACCGTATGTATAAACTTCCTTTCATTTACAGGACGTTCACCAAGGAATCGTGGCTCTATACTGTAATTTTTTTTTACCGTTAGAGGCCTAAGGCACATTTCTGAAATATCAGACATGGACACCGTGTTTGTGGGCGTACACGTATGCACGCAGCCTCCCTGCGTGTGCTCGGCAGGGGTGGGGACGAGAAGCCCACTGGGCAGCTGCTCCTGCTCGTAGAAACGCTGTGTCAGGTCAGACCCTCTGGGCGAGCTCTGCTGGCTCAGAAAGTGCAGGGCGAGAGTTTCCAGGGCCCTGCGACCCCCTTCACGTTCTGCATGTTGCAGGGCGTCCGCACTCAGTGTCGGCTGCAGGCAGGGTCCGGGAGGAGGCGCAGGCCTGCGGCCGGAGCCGCTTCAGCGGCATCTGTGTCACCGTGTGCCCAGGAAGTGCTCCGGGCCGGGCCAGACGCTCAGGCGGCACGGACAGGCCCCCCACTGTCCCCTGGCACCTCTGAGCGAGGCGGCCCTGGCATCAGAAGGGCCATGAGAGGCAGGGACAGAGGTTTCTCACGTGCTGCAGCCCAGGCACAGGCTCCCGGCGTGCCGTGCCCCCGCGTGGGGCGGTTGGCACGGTCGGCGACCCTGCACTGACACGGAACAGCCCCCAAGGCCGCAGTCCACAGTGAGGGTCATGCGTGGTGTCGTGCGTTCTGCAGGTTTGGGCAGAGGCGTGCTGACGTATGGCCACCTCAGAATGTCAGCACACAGCGTCCACTGCCCTAAAGATGCTCCACATTCTGCTGGTTTGGGCGCCGGCGGCCACTGCTCTTGTTACTGTCCCCGCAGTTGCGCCTTTCTGGGATGTCAGGTAGCTGGGGTCACACGGGACGCAGCCTTAGCTGTTCACAGCCAGACTTTGATTAGTCCAGGCACCCTGTCTGGACGGACCTGGGCTGTTTGTCCGCTCCCTGCTGAGGGGCCCCTGGCTGCCCCGAGGCCCAGCAGTTGCAGACAGAGCTGCTCCAGGTGGCCGTGTGCAGGCAGCCGTGTGCGCAGAGGGTGCACCCGCCTCGAGAGGCAGCCTTTTCAGTGGGCAGTTTGACAGGCCTGCTGGAGACTGAAACGTACATGTCTTTTCTGCAGCTTTTTTACTTTTAGGAACTTAGAGTGATTGAAGAGTGTGAAGTTTTGGGCTGGGCGCAGTGGCTCACGCCTGTAATCCCAGCACTCTGAGAGGCTGAGGCAGGAAGATTGTTTGCACTCAGGATTATGAAACCAGCCTGAGCAAGAGTGAGACCCCGTCTCTACTACAAATAGAAAGAAATTAATTGGCCAACTAAAAATATATAGAAAATTAGCCGGGTATGGTGGCGCATGCCTGTGGTTCCAGCTACTCGGGAGGCTGAGGCAGGAGGATCGCTTGAGCCCAGGAGTTTGAGGTTGCTGTGAGCTAGGCTGATGCCACGGCACTCACTCTAGCCTGGGCAACAAAGCGAGACTCTGTCTCAAAAAAAAGAGTGTGAAGTTTGCAGTTGTCATTCCAAAGCGGGGCTGTCTGCCGCCCTTTTCTCCCAGACATGGCCACCATTACCACTTCTGTTGGTGGCCACTTTCGTCTGTGACACGCGTGCATAAACGCTGTCTTTACAGCGGGGTCGCCTAGCAGGCGCGGGGGCACACGCCTACTCGGGCAAGGCACAGGATCCCATAAGCCCGGTGTCCAAGGCCAGCCTGGGCAGCACAGCAAGACCTGCTCTTGTAAACAACAACTACAAAGCGGGCTCCCTGCGTAGACCCCATCACCTGCCGTCTTGCACGTGGCCTGTCTTACCCGCCCGTCTCGGCCTCTTTCCGCGCAGCACCTGCCACGTGGAACAGAGCGGTCCGAGGGCCCACCGAGCGTGGCGGCGCCCTGCATGTGGGCGGCGGGCCCGTTCCGCTCCCTCCAGCGCAGAGGCTCCCCTGCACTTGCCAGGTTGGCAGACTGCAGAGCCACCAGAGGGGTCGCTCCACGTGGCGCCGCCCCCACTGCCCGCGCTCTCCCGGCAGGCAGGGACGGCTCGCTGCGTTTCCATGGGATTTCTCTGGTTCCTTTCGGCCTCTTTCTGCCACTCAGGAGCCACACAGGATGTGTGATCTTTCTACTCCTCAGCCCCTCGTCTCTTACAGTGAAACAGACAGATCCGGCCTTGGGTTGTGAGAGCTCGCCCAGTAGGGTTCAAGGCTCTTGGCCAAGCGCCTCCATCCCCTCTCTCAGTGTTGGTGTCTCCCTGAGCTTTTCGTGGTTAGTTGGTGTTTTTCTCTTTTTTTGCCTGCTTGTTCAAGTCAAATACGTTTATCACGATGTTCTTTCTCTTGCTGATGAGTAGGTGTTCTTTATTTACTAACGAGACTCAACCTCTGTCGTTTTTGACTGATAATTCTGTTGTTTTGAGTGGGCTTTTTTCCAGGTGAGAGTTTTTAAGTTCTGAAATACCTTTTGCTTTATGGTTTCTGACCTAGGCATCGTGCCAAAGAAAACTTTTTTAGACCTCAAATTTTAAAAAATATTCATCTGTGTTATTTTTCAAGTAGTTTGTACATGTAAATCCTTCTTTGATGTAGAAATTATTTTAGTGTCAGAAAGTGGTCTAAACCCCCCCCTCATTCCAAAACCAAATTGAAAATATCATCCTTGGACAACTTGTTTGGATTTTCACCTTTACTATATTTCAGATTCCTGTATCACGGGTCAGTTTCTCAATTCCGTTGATCCACTTCATAGTCAGTCCCTGTGTTCTTCTAGTTAGTGCGCCTGCTCCCATAGCTTTGTCCTCCCGGTGGACTTCAGAGTAATTATCGTGCTTATCCCCAAACAAGAACACTGGCATGTTCAACCCAGACTGCATTGAATTAGTTTGCACAGTTTTCATCGTTACCATATTAAATCTTCTGATCCATGTATATGTGTGTATATAAAAATACACACAGCTCTTCTGTTGTCTTCCTCAGAGCTTTTTAGGCCTTTTTGTCTGCAAGTCTTCCGTAAGTCTCATCAGATAGTGGTAAATCGTCATTCATTCATTAAGCACTGGCTGTGAGCCAGGTCCCCGAGAAGCACCAAGGACCCAGCTGAGAACAGTAAAGGGAGGGCGAGTCCTGGCTCCGGGGACTCAGCCCCTCCAGCAGACCAGAGGCAGGCGGTCATGCGGACGGGCCAGCGTCGTGGCGGGACAGACGGGGAGCCCGAGCAGACCCTGGAGACTGACCTAGGCCTTCTCGGGCACCGAAAGGGGACCCCTCTGGGGCCACGGCCGTCAGACCCGCGAGCAGGAGGGGCCGTCGCAGTGCGGCTGCCCCGAGGAGGGTCTGTCTTCCTGCGTCTCTGCTGCCCATGGGCAGAGTGCGCATCCTCGCTGCCCTGCCCCAAGCACCCTTCTCCGTCTGCAGCGGCCTCACGCAGCGCGCTGGCTTCGCTGGTTCCCTCGGTCGTCCTGGACTCTCCAGCTCAGCTGCGAGCAACGGCCACTGCCTTGCAGGCTCCGTTCCAGTCTGCCTCCTCGCTGTCTGCTCCCGCCGCGGGCCAAGCGCTTGAGTGCTGCCTCAGCAACCAGCCGCGCGCTTTCTCCTGACCTCTTCCCCCGCCACGGGAATAGCGGCGTGTTTTGGGTCGCGGATCCCTTTGCAACGATGGTGAAAACTCGGAGCCTCTCCCTTCCCGGGCTGCACGTGTCCGTGCCCTCGCCCCCGTGCCGCCCCGGCTGCGCGACCGCCGGGTGCCGTCCAGGACGCGTGGGTTCCGGTGTGTTCTGTTCTGGTGACTGCTCCTTATCACGTCCAGGTTCTTCCTGGGTGTTAAGCGCATGTGCTGGCACTTGCTTTACCTCGAGAATCAGTTCTATTTTGTCGTTCCCAGCGTCGGCCCAGAGGATGGTGCAGTCTCGCCCACGCCCGCTGCGACGCTCGCAGTTGTGTTCGCAGACCTGGTGCCCATCGAACTCACACCTCACCTCTCTGGGAGAAAGAAACCCGGGCGGCTGTTATGCCTCGTTTTGTCCACTGTGCTGCCATGTCGTCGTCGTTGCTGTTTTTAGAGATACGGCCACACTCTGTCACCCGGGCTGCAGTGCCATGGTGGCATCACAGCTCACTGCAGCCTCCACCTCCTGTGCTCAAGCGATCCTCCTGCCTCAGCCTCCCGAGTAGCTGGGACTACAGGCATGCGCCACCATGCCCGGCTGATTTTTCACTTTTGTTTAGAGACAGAGTCTCACTGTGCTGTCCAGGCTGGTCTCAAACTCCTGGCCTCATGCAGTCCTCCTGTCAAAGTGCCTCTCAAAGTGCTGGAATTATTACAGGCATAAGCCACTGCGCCTAGCCTGTGCTGCTAGATTTAATCTATATCTTATATAGGGTTTGACAGCTTTTTTATAAGGAAAATATAACTTGTTAAATAATTTTTCAAGCTTTGGGTTTGGAGTTTCTCTATTATTGTTTTAGTAAGTTGTATTAAAACAACACATAACAGGGTTCATGCAAAGTCTAATCTTTCTTTGTATCAAAGAAAGTTTCTCATCAAACTCAGCAGCGAGAAACCTTTAATGCTGAGATGCATCTTTGCACTTGACCTTTTTTCTTCTCTTGTGCAGGTTGAGGAACAAGTGAGCACCACTGAGAGAGTGTTTCAGGACAGACAATATCAGATTGACGCTGCTATAGTCAGAATAATGAAGATGAGAAAGACTCTTGGCCATAATCTGCTAGTTTCTGAATTGTATAACCAGCTAAAGTTTCCAGTAAAGGTAATTGTAGCATTAACGTGACTAAGTGCCAGGGCGCGTGTCGTTTTCCCCCTGCGAGTAAAGAGACCAGACTCGACACGTAAACGGGGACGAGCTCGGCGTGCAGCTGGCCAAAGCCCCGGTGCGCTCTGTAGCCGTGGGGTTTGGGCCATGTCCTGTAAAACGTGTGCCTGTCACCGAGCAGAATGTCCTGCTGTCTGGAAGAGGGAGGGCGTCCCTCATGCCGGGAGAGCCTCGCTCGCACTCCCGGCCCAGGTGCACCTGCGGGGACGGCAGAGTGGCAGAGAGACGGACGAGGGCCGTGGACACACGTCCAGTCAGCCGCTTGCAGCCCAGGGCACTTGGAGCTTTCGGCTACCAGCTCTGTAGCTGCTGCACCCGGGAATTCGTGATGATAGACACATTCTTCCTTAGGAAGGATCAGCATGCCCCACATTTCCTTCTCAAACAGACAGAAATGTGTCACTTAGTGGGGTCAGCCTTGCTCGTGTGGCCGTCACTGATGGTCAGCGATGTATTTACATTTTACGAGTTTCCTGTGCCTCAACCAGGCTCACATGGAAACACTGGGTCGAGAGGCAATGTTAGCACTGTCTTTGACATAGGGAATGTCATTCATTTTATCATTATATAAAATGTTTTAATATAAGTGTGTCTCTTTGTATGATTATATGTGTTATATATGTGTGTAACTATAATCACATGCTCTGTGTGTAATGTATTAGATTCCCCGTGTGTGTCAATTTAATGCCACTATGACTGAGGGTTCTGTTTGTTTCATTTTCCTTTTTTTAGCCTGGAGATTTGAAAAAGAGAATCGAATCTCTCATAGACAGAGACTATATGGAGCGAGACAAAGACAACCCAAACCAGTACCACTATGTGGCCTGACGGGTCGCGGACTGCCCCCCTTCCGTGACGCTCCAGAATGTATCTCAGAGCGGCGAAGCACGTCTGTGCGTTTCCGGGACTCTCGCGCTGAACCAGCCGTGGGCACTTGTGGACCAGGAAAGGAGAGGAATCCCGGACCACCCTCCACAAGGCTCGAGGACTGTCACACGGCAAACGTATCCTTTCCCCTCTAGCTCTGTTAGGCGTTTAAATTGTTTCTCTTGCTCTGCGCAGAATAACGTTGAGATTGGACACGAAGATACTGGTTAAAACGAGTCCTTTATAAGGTCTCGTTCTTGTGGCAAACAGCTGAAAGTTTGGTTTGCTTTTGTGTTCATGAATGCACAATGAAAAAGACCCTAAATGCTGCATTATTTTGCTGTAAAGAGTACTTAGGTATTCCTGAAGACAAGCTTTCTAGGTTGACGAACATGTAGAGTGAAAACAAGAACCCCTCATTGGTGAGCGTTAAGAATAAACAGTGTTCAAAACTGGCAAATCGATTATGCGACCTAAACACTGGCACCTCTGTGTTTCATGTATTTTCAAAAAGTTTTAAACTTCGGTGACTGATTTTTGATAAATCAGGTTTCTAAGTGAGACCCCCAACCGTGCCAAGCGGACACCGTCCGGGGCGTGTGGTAGAGTGAGCCCAGGGCGTCTGTGTTTCATTTCAGCTGAGTCAGTCATGAGTTTTCTGTTCAAGGGTTTGGGGGGTTAGTGTGTTTGTGTTTCCATTCTAAGATTGAGTCTGGCAGTCCCTGTTTTTTGCATTGGGATAACTGCTGTTTGATTTTTTTAAATTGCAGTATTTGTGTGATTGCTATGCTAGAGCTTGGTTTGGTTTTTACGGCCATGCGCAGGGAGGGTCTGGGATCTCTGCTGCACCACTGTAAAAAGTTTTATGGAGACAAAGTCTTGATGTTGGAAACAGAGGTTATTTTGTTGAGAGATTAAAAGGGTTGTGTTGGTGTACCTGGTTTCATGTTGTGCACATATTCGTGAGGTTGAACAGCGGGATGGAAGCTCCGTGGTGATGTTAGTATGGTAACTATGACAAAGATACTTTTGTGATAACATTTAAAAGTACTTTATATTTACATAAGCATGTTTCATTTTGATTGAAAAGCTACCAAAGGAATTTTGATCATGGTATAAAGAGTTTAAAGCAATATTTTCTGGAATATACCGAGTTTATATGATTTGATTTTATGCTAAATTATTAAAAGATCCTCTCTTTTTGAAACATGCATGTTTAAGATACGACACCTTTATGGATTCCCATATTAAACCCTCACTCTTTAATTATCAGCATTTCTATATTTGTGGGTTTTCTTTGAGTTCTACGATATGTGGTCTATCAAAGACCAAATAGATTTCTATTTCTGCTCCTTATATTTTAAGTTCATTGTGTCTAGAGATTGTTAATATTGTAATTTAATGTAGACTTACTTTAAATAAAATTAGTTTAATTGGCCTTAAAATCACATTAATAAAACTTTGTGATATGCAAACTACACAGTCTTCATAGCTCTTTAGCAACTTCAATTACGAACACACCAGACACAGAGAAGGCGAAGCCAGGGACACCGTCACCCTCGGTTACCGTTCTCCCGGTCACCTCTACCACAAACCACCAGCAAGGTCGAAAATCAGCAAATGGGTGTTTTTTCTTTATGACACGCTGTACCTTTTATTCTGCTTGTTTCTGTCTGTTCTCTTATTTCTCCTTGTCATTTGATGTTTTATTATAGTCAGGTTAATGTGGTAGAGCAAATAGTATAGTGGAAATAATTGAAAAAGAAAAGGCAACTTAGGCTGGGCGTGGTGGCTCACGCCTGTAATCCTAGCACTCTGGGAGGCCAAGGAGGGAGGATTGCTGGAGGTCACAAGTTCGAGACCAGCCTGAGCAAGAGCGAGACCCCATCTCTACTAAAAATAGAAAGAAATTAATTGGCCAACTAATATATATAGAAAAAATTAGCCGGGCATGGTGGCGCATGCCTGTAGTCCCAGCTACTCCGGAGGCTGAGGCAGGAGGATCACTTGAGCCCAGGAGTTTGAGGTTGCTGTGAGCTAGGCTGACACCACGGCACTTTACCCCAGGTGACAGAGTGAGATGCCATCTCAAAAAAATAAAATAAAATAAAATAATAATAAAAAAGAAAGGTTTGTCTAAAGGCTTGGCATGGGTAGAGAGGCACATTTCAGGACAAGCGAGTCTGCTGAGGGTGAAGCAGCCCTGTTCTGACTCGGAGTGACGTGCTGAGCAAGCCGCCGGCCTGCAGCTGCGACTCAGCCTTTGCCCCGCTGGCCTCGGGTCCTGTCTGCAATTGGTCTAAACTCCAAAGGTCGCAGTCCGCTACAGACTAACAACTCACCTGCAGAATCGACCGGCCCTAAAAATTTAAAACTCTAAAAAATATATATATATTTTAAAAAGTAAACTCCAAAAGGGAGGGCACATAACAAGATGTGTCCAGCTTCCCCACTTGCTCTCATGGCCGGGAACTCAGTTTTAAGGTCTTTCTGGGGGCCTCTTCGCCAAGGGGGGTCAGGTCTGGTCACAGTTCTTTTTTTTTTTTTTTTTTTTTGAGACAGTCTCACTCTGTTTCCCGGGTTAGAGTGCTGTGGTGTCACCCTAGCTCACAGCAACCTCAAACTCCTGGACTCAAGCCATCCTCCTGCCTCAGCCTCCCGAGTAGCTGGGGCTACAGGCATGCACCACCATGCCCGGCTAATTTTTTCTCTATATATTTTTAGTTGGCCAATTAATTTCTTTCTATTTTTAATAGAGACAAGGTCTCGCTCTTGCTCAGGCTGGTTTTGAACTCCTGACCTTTAGCGATCCGCCCGCCTCGGCCTCCCAGAGTGCTAGGATTACAGGCGTGAGTGTTCACAGTTCTTTTATGGGTTCCCTTTTAATTGTAAATGACGTGGAAAGCGCTACCATCTCAGACCATGAATTCACTGTTTCTCAAGAAGACCGACCATGTGAAAAGAGAACATTAGGCCCATACTTCTGCGTGGTCGCTCCCCTTCCTTCTCCCAGTTTCTGACAGCTGTTGTCAGATGACCTGTATGTTTATATACTTATATTCCTGATTAAATGCATGGTTTGTCTAAAAAGTTGAACTCATCGATGGTATTCATGATATTATGATAATTCACCGCAGAGCAAGGATTGTGCCTAAGCCCTAAGAACATGAAACAGCTTTATACCTGTGCAGCTTCTCCTGAGCTTCAGAGACAAACAAGCCATCCTTTCCCCATACTACACTGAAGGTGAAAATTTGTCATATTTTAATTTGCTTTGTATTTGTACTGTGGCATTTTTGTCCAGCTTTTTGTTTTTCCCGGAGGTTTTCATTGCTATTGTTGACAAAAGAAACATATATTTTTTGTCTTATCACTAAAATCAATAATTTTCTTATTACATTATTTGCACAAACACAAATTTTTTCTTAAAAACATTTTTCTCAGCCTGCTGGATAGCTGGGACTATAGGCACCACCACACCTGGCTAATTTTTCTATTTTTAGTAGAGACAGGGTCTCACTCTTGCTCAGGCTGGTCTCAAAGTTCTGAGCTCAAGGGATCCTCCCGCCTCAGCCTCCTCTGATTACAGGTGTGAGCCACCAAGCCGGCCAAGACCCCATCTCTTAAAAAAAAAAAACAAGAAAGAAAGAAAGACAAGACTGACAACACCAAATGTTGGCAAGGATGTGGATAAACTGTTTTTGGGAACGCACAATGGTACCCTTTGGGAAAGGGGTTGGCAGTTTCTCTTGCAGTGAAACACCCTACCACAGGACCCCAGATATTCCACTCCTCAGTATTTACCCAGGAGAAACCAAAGCACATGTCCAAAGACTTGTACACAGATGTTCATGGCAGCCTTATTTGTAACAACCAAAAGAGTTGGAAACAACCCAAATGTCCTTCAACAGGCAAATGAGTGAACAGATTATGGTAGATCCGAAAAAGGATATTTAGCAATAAAAAGGAGGAAACTAGCAACACATATAACAACACAGATGAACGTTATGCAAAGAGAAAGAAAGCAGACAAGGACGCACTATGTGAGTCTATCTCTATGAAATTCTGTCATTTGAAACTAGTCTCTAGTGACAGAAAGGCCAGTGGTTGTCTGGGCTTAGGGATGAGGGGTCGACCACAACCGACACCAGGGAACCTTTTGCATTGAAGAAAATGGTTTTTGTTTTTTTTTTTGATTGGGGGTGGTTTCACAGGTCTATACAATTGTCAAAATTCATCAAACTGGACACCTAAAATTGGTGTCTTTACTGGATGCAAACTAACCTTAATAAAGTTGATTTTAAAAATTAAAAAGAAAAGTGAAGGAGTCCTTTTTACCTAGCTCTACCTGGATAAACAGAAAATGTTAATTCTTTCAATGAGGATTTTTTTAAGTCAGAATCATAGTCACTGTGGTCTTTCTTAATGTTTCTCTCTCAGTCCTAAAGTTTTCTTTAGTTACGACACACGATGGCTGATGGCCAGGTTGCCTGGTGATTAATCCCAGCATGGAGCCTTGGTAACAAACACTCAGTGGAGACCGTGTGTTCCCCAATTTCAGCGCCTGTCTGCAGCAACCATACCTTACATTTCCGTCCTCCCCTGCCGGTGTCTGAGGAAGCAGACGCTCGGCTCTGGGTTGCTGGGAGGAACAGGACTGTTGGTAAATTGCCCCATAACCACAAGCCACACATGAAGAGGTGGCTTCAAGTGGATTTCAGTTCCCATTCTGTGTTTTCCATCAGGGTGTCATTCTTAGATAAGAACAGGCCCTGGGGAGCAGCACCTCGGACCCCAGGGTGTGCAGGGAACAGCGTCTGGGTGGGGATGTGATGGAAACATGAGAAGAATTGAAATTACGTAATTTCTCCTGCTGCAAATGACATCAAACTATTTTTTTAAAGCTGCTTTCGAAGAAGGTAAAAGTTTTGCTTCTTTTTTTCATGAGACTGTTCCTATTTCAGAACCTTCTAAAAAGAGGACTAGTATGATTTTAAGTACTTCAAGGAAGTGCTTAAAAACATGCCTGGTTTCTCTTTTTTTTTTTTTTGTTTTGAGACAGTCTCACTTTGTTGCCTGGACTAGTGTGCCACGGCATCAGCCTAATTCACAGGAACCTCAAACTCCTGGGCTCAAGCAATCCTTCTGCCTCAGCCTCCGAAGTAGCTGGGACTACAGGCATGTGCCACCATGCCCAGCTAATTTTATATATATATATATGAAATTACCTAGACAACTAATATATATATTATACATATAATTATATATAATTAATATATATATTAGTTTTCCAGATAATTTCTTTCTAATTTTTAGTAGAGATGGGGGTTTTGCTCTTGCTCAGGGTGATTTTGAACTCCTGGCCTTCAGAGATCTGCCCGCCTCAGCCTCTCAGAGTACTAGGATTACAGGCGTGACCCACCGCGCCTGGCCTTTTTTTTTTTTTTTTTTTTTGAGACAAAGTCTCACTCTGTTGCCTGGGTTAGAGTACCAAGGTGTCAGCCTAACTCACAGCAACCTCAAATTCCTAGGCTCAAGCAATCCTCCTGCCTCAGCCTCCCGAGTAGCTGGGACTACAGGCATGGGCCACCACGCCTGGCTAATTTTTTCTATTTTCAGTAGAGACGGGGTCTCGCTCTTGCTCAGGCTGGTCTCCAACTCCTAAACTCAAGTGATCCTCTTGCCTCAGCATCCCACAGTGCTAGGATTACAGGCGTGAGCCACTGCACCAGTCCTGTTTTGTTTCATGACTTTTTCCAGCCCATCATACATTTGTTGGGTAGATAGGATCTCTGGCTCTTTTCGGGACAAGGGTTCCTTGCTTTGGTGCTGTTTTGAGCAATGGCTCCACCGAGGAAGAAGGATAAGGCGGGCACTCCATTTTGGTGCTGCCCCACCCTTAATCCTGCCCTGAGCAGCTGCTACACCTGGGGAAGGAGGGCATGCGTCATCAATCTGGGCATTCCCCAGCCCAGGCTTATTAAGATTTAGAAAGTGACCTAGAGTAACCTATAGGTAATTAATATGCCATTAGATTGAATCTGCGTTGCGGTTCACTCCCCCCAGGGGGGGTTTCTTAGTGGGAGCTCCTATATGCAGATGGCATTTTGAGGACATCTGTTGATCATTTGATAACATCCTATACCTCCCAAAAGCCCTCCTCCAGACTTGACTAATAAAAGGAAACAATCTGAGAAGTCAGGAGTAGTGAGAGTGAGTGATTTCTTTCCACTTTTAGAGACAAACCTGTTTTATTCTACAGTAAAGAGTCGCTCTTGTGAAACTGCTCCCTGCCTGAAGTTACTCTGTTGTATAGGCCCTGCTGGTGATTTTTCCAGGAAAGGAGTCAGAGGACCAGGATAATAGTCTGGACTTGACACTTTGGTGTGTCTGGTCATTCTTCAGCCAATAGCACACCAAGAACCGAGGGCAGTCTCCACCCGACCAGCTGTGATGCTGAAACCCAGGATTCTGACACATTAGAAGCTAGAGGGGAAGCTGGACTAGAAGAAATGGAAGGAACAAGCAAACAAGTATAACAAGAAAAAAAGTCACAGGAATCAAGGTCTATTTGGTAAAGTGACAGGTAGTTGACAACATACCTGAACCACAGTGGCTCAGGGCCCACGTCCAGAGAAGGTGGGATTGAAGTAGCAGCACAAGATCAGAAAGGGGAAGGGGGTCTGGCATTTATTCTTATGAATCACTGTACCTGCAAAAAGGTGGAGGCCGGTAAGGTAAATAGGTAAGCTCAGCCAGAGCACAGGGCAGTGGTAGGAGACAAGGGAAGAACGCCAGGAGGGCTGTGGTTCTCACCCAGCAGGCTGGAGGGAACGAGCCTGGAGGAAGGTTAGGTCCTAGAAACAGTAAGACTTCGCTTTCTTTTTCTGTGAAATGTGTATGGATTGGACTAGATGAGCATCCATGAACTTTTCTGATAAATGCCCTCCTCCATTCTGAGAGCTTGTTTGGAGTTCTAGCAGGGGAGTGCAGCTACTGGTATACTGTTGATCAAAGAACAGTCCTCCTCTAACCAGGAAGGTAGTCCTCTTTGACCGAGCTGGCAGTTTCGGCAGGGACACATATGGGGCAGTGAGGAAGGGGACACCCGCCTGGCCAGCCAGATCACCCAAATCAACGCTGGCCATCAATGGAGTGACAGATGTCACAGCCAGGTCGCCCTCACATCCACCTCCATTCTGATAGGCACTTTAGGACAACGTGGCAATTACTGTGTCAACGGGAAAAAAAGCCAAACTCTGTAAAATAATTTTAAAGAGATTTACTCAGAGCAGAATTTGAGGACCATGACCCGGAGAGGCTTGAGAAAGTGGACTTGATATGGCTGGGTTACAGTTTTATACATTTCAGGGAGACAGGTAAAGTCATAAATCAATACATGGGAGGCATACATTGGCTTGGATCCAAAAGGTGGGACATCTCAAAGCCGGGACTTACAGGTTATAGGTGGGTTTAAAGATTCTTTGGCTTGTAATTGGTTAAAGACATGAAGCTTTGTCTAAAGGCTTGGAATGTTTTAACATAAGGAGTTATTTATCACATCAGCCACAGGGCATAGATTTGTTGAGTAAACTGAAGACCAGCAGGTTTGTCCTGCCTATCCTTTGGCCTGTTAATGGGTTACAAAGGATATCTCCAAGAAGGGAGGGGGACATGATGAGGAGTGTCTGACCTCCCTCCTCCTGGCAGACAACTTAGTATTAGGATATTCCTTCCGCCATGAGGGGGTCCATTCAGTTAGGCGGTGTTGAGGGGTGGTGAGCCCTAAAATTTTATTTTAGTTCACAACTGTGATCTCTGAACCTCCAACCAAGATTTCTGTCTAGCATGAAATCCTATACTGTGTATTTCTAAAATGTCTTGTATCATGAAATTGTAGCACTCTCCATGCTTGTTCAAACACCTCCCCTACTTTCTAATCCCCACTTCCAGCCTTCCTGAGAAGCAGTGAACTAGAAAAGCCCTGATAGGGCCGGCAGGGTGGCTCACGCCTTAATCCTAGCACTCTGGGAGACCAAGGCGGGAGGATCGCTCAAGGTCAGGAGTTTGAAACCTGCCTGAGCAAGAGGGAGACCCCATCTCTACTATAAATAGAAATAAATTAATTGGCCAACGAAAACTATATATAGAAAAAAATTAGTAGGCTATGGTGGCACATGCCTGTAGTCCCAGCTACTCAGGAGACTGAGGCAGAAGGATCCCCTGACCCCAGGAGTTTGAAGTTGCTGTGAGCTAGGCTGACCCCAAGGCACTCTAGCCCGCGTAGCAGAGTGAGAATCTTTCTCAAAAAAAAAAAATCAAAACTCTAGTCTTATGTAACCAATTAAGCCTACTACAGGGGAGAAAACAATTTCTTCCCTTTCGCATTTTAGGTTCTTTAGTTGAGACAATCCTGTGAACTAAAACTCTTAACCCCACTTTCTCCTTCAGCTCGGCGCCATCTTCCCTCCACCAACGATCGTTCATCGGAGAGGCACTGATCCGGTTTCCAACCCGTCCTTCCCTTCGTAAGGGCACGCAGCAGTCGGGAAACAGTGGCCGCCCCGCGCGGCAACTGAGGCGCTTGCGTCCCACACACTTGGAAGCACGAGCCCTCTCGCCCCGCCGGCCGCCCTTTCTCCCTCACTTTCTCCGCCCGGGCTCTTCCCTTTCATTTTCCTGGAACCCCCACCTACTTCCTCCTTTTCTGCGCCTCCGTCTGCCCTGGCCGCGGCCCCGCGGGATCACGTGGGCGCGCAATCACGTGCCATTCGTGTCACGTGCCGCTCGGGGATCACGAGCCGCGACGGGCGCAGGGCGCAGGGCGCACGCCGCACCTGGGGAGCCAGCGGCCGACCCCGCGCGCGCGTGTTCTCGCGAGATCCGCAGGGGTCACGTGAAGACCGGGCGCGGCGCTGCTCACGTGACAAGCGCTGCCGGTCAAGGGCTCTCTTTGGTTCGGGCCGCAGCCGCCGGGCCTCCTGAGTCGGTGGACGCCGCCGCCCTTCGCTTCGCCCCGGCGCCCGCGCCTCCGCCGCCCCGCCCCGCCCCGCACCCGCCCGCCCGCGACCCAACCGCCGCCCGCCCCCGCACCGGCCTCGGCCGCCTCGCGCCATGGCGGTCCCCGGCGGCGCCCGGCGGCCGCTGCTCCTGCTGCTGCTCGGTGAGGGGCCGGGGCCGGGGCCGGGCGGGGGCTGCAGGGTCAGGGGCCCGGGCCGCGCGGGCCGCGGGGCTGCCGGGGGCGTTCTCCCGCGGGTCGCCCCGCACCCGCCTCGCTGTGGGCGCAGCCGGGCCTGCCCGCGGGGTCGCCCACCGACCTGGTTCCCCTCTCGGGTCTGGCATTCGCTCCCAGTCCCTGGACCCGTGTCTGCTGGGGCGGGAAGTCGAGGGCTTGCCCGGTGGCCCGGTCGTTTTCCTTGGCTGGCGGGGTGACGCAGCCGGAGACGGTGGCGGGGACTCGGGTGGGCTCCCTGTGCGCCCGGGTGGGTGGCCTCGATGGAGCTCTTCCCGACGCGGGTGTTTCCCAGAAGAAAACGGAGGGCCGGCGCGGGGGTTCCCCGCCTCCGAGCTTGACCCGTTCGCCTCCCTCCGTGAGCTGTGGAGGTGCGTGTGTGTGTGTGTGTTACCGCGAGTCACGTTTGCGTTCAAACGACTTAAACTCATCTTTGGGATGTTACGAGATTCCGTGGCAGATGAGTGAGGTAAAACTAGGCTTCGGACGCAGGACGGCAACGTTCATTTCTAGCGAGGAGCCTTGGAGAGCGCTGTTGGGGAGCCGACATGGGAGATCCGGAGGTGCGTCGACTCAGGCAGGCGGTAGGGCTCGCTATTTTATTGCGTGAGGGATTTCGTTCTTCTTTATTCTCTCCTAAGAAAGAGGAATAGGGCCGGGCACGGTGGCTCACACCTGTTATCCCAGCACTCTGGGAGGCCGAGGCAGGTGGATGGCTCAAGGTCAGGAGTTCGAAACCAGCCTGACCAAGAGCGGGACCCCCTGTCTACTATAAGTAGAAAGAAATTAATCGGCCAACAAATATGTATAGAAAAAATTAGCCGGGCATGGTGGCGCATGCCTGTAGTCCCAGCTACTCGGGAGGCTGAGGCAGGAGGATCGCTTGAGCCCAGGAGTTTGAGGTTGCTGTGAGCTAGGCTGACGCCATGGCACTCACTCTAGTCTGGGCAACAAAGTGAGACTCTGTCTCAAAAAAAAAAAAAAAATTGGTTATTGTGATTGAATGGATTTCGGTTTCACTTTTTTGCTTTGCTTGTGTAAAATCTTTGAACTGCACAAATAGTCACATAGATGAACTTATTTCAGTAGTAAACCTGAAGCCTTCCTCAGGTCTTGTGATCCCTCAAGGCAGGTGTAATTAGTTATTTAATTTTACTTAAAAAAAAAAAATTTAGAGACGGGTACTCATTTTCTTGCCCAGGTTGCTCTTGAACTCCTGGCCTGGAGCAATCCTACCTCTCAGCCTGCCTTAGTGCTGGTATTCCAGGCGTGAGCCCTCACGTTCCACTAGATGTAATTGGTCATGAGAGGAGTCGCTGAAACAAGTTTTCTCATGTCAGAACGACTGCATTGTTCCTTATTATAAAAATGCTCAGAAGCCTTGTAACTTTCATACTTTGTTTCATCTTTTTAAAACTGACTTTTAAAATGAGAAAAATCTATAATTTTCAATATTGTAATAGTTTAGAGTGTTGTGTGTGTAATTAGCTTTTTTTGTTTCTTTCGCCCAGGATAGGGTGCTGTGGCATTAGCGCAGCTCACAGGAACCTCGGACTCCTGGGCTCAGGTGATCCTCCTGCCTCAGCCTCCTAATAGCTGGGACTACAGGCACGCACCACCAGGCCCAGCTAATTTTCTCTATATATTTTTAGTTGGCTAATTAATTTCTATTTTTAGTAGAGACGGGGTCTCGCTCTTGCTCAGGACAGTCTTGAACTCCTGACCTCAAGCAATCCTCCCACCTCCAAGAGGGCTAGGATTACAGGCGTAAACCACCAGTCCCAACCTAAGTTTTATATTAAAATTTCACTTTTAAAGAAGATCTTTTAAGAACTTGGATTTTTTTTTTTCTTTTCTTTTTTTTGAGACAGAGTCTCACTTTGTTGCCCAGGGTAGAGTGAGTGCCATGGCATCAGCCTAGCTCACAGCAACCTCAAACTCCTGGGCTCAAAGCAATCCTACTGCCTCAGCCTCCTTCCTGAGTAGCTGGGACTACAGGCATGTGCTACCATGCCCGGCTAATTTTTTCTATGTAAGTTGGCCAATTAATTTTTTTCTATATATAGAGGGGGAGATGGCCTGCCTTGGCCTCCCAGAGAGCTAGGATTACAGGCGTGAGCCACCGCGCCTGGCCGAGAACTTGGATTTAATTTAGGTGTATTTAAAATTTCTTTTAACACACAACTTCACCAAAAAGCATTTTTCTAAAACAAAATTCAGACTTTAAATTAGTAATTCCTTCTACGTTTATGATTAGGAATTGCTTAAAGCCGCTGGGTTTTGTTGTTTTTTTTAAATATTTGGTAGAAAGTGCAGACAACTATGAACTGAATCTTTGTTTTGACTCAGAGTTGTGTAATGTGACCTTTTAAACCATTGGTGTCAACTAGATGACCTCCTTCCCCTTTCCAAATGAGGAACTGTCCTTAGAAGTTTGACAAGTTTTTTTTTTTAGACAGAGTCTCATTCTTGTTGCCCCGGCTAGAGTGCCATGGCGGCAGCCTAGCTCACAGCAACCTCAAACTCCTGGGCTCAAGCGATCCTCCTGCCTCAGCCTCCCAAGTAGCTGGGACTTTTTTCTATATATTTTTAGTTGGCCAATTAATTTCTTTCTATTTTTAGTGGAGACGAGGTCTTGCTCTTGCTCAGGCTGGTTTCGAACTCCTAAGCTCAAATTATCCTCCTGCCTCAGCCTCCCAGAGTGCTAGGATTACAGGCGTGAGCCACCGCGCCCGGCCTGAAGTTTTATCCTGATTGTTACCCTGTAGTGTGGGAGTCTCACTTACACAGGGGGAAGACCAAAGTCTTTGCTAGATTTGGGCTCAGAATGTGTTTGTGGCCTTATAACTTTGACTTTATCTTAAGTTAGACCCCCTCCCCCCACAGCATGAGCTCGCCCTTCTCTGTGTACCCTCAGGACCTTTGCACATGCTTCTGCAGCACAGCATGCACTGTGGGGGTTTTACTTATATGAAGAAATGTTCACTTTTAAAGCAGTGGTTCTTAACCAAACATATGCATTGATCAGCTTTTTAGAAACATGAGTACTTGTGCCCGGTCTCTAGAGGTTGTGATTCAGTACCTAGGATGGAAGCTTAAGTCTTTTTTCATTGTTTCTTTCTTTCTTTTTCTCTCCTTTAAACCTTCATGGATGGTTGCGCATCACTGGTTAAGAAGAAGAAAAATACTGGACTTAAAAGAATCAAGCCAAGATAAAAAAGCTAGGATGTGGGCCCGGACGCGGTGGCTCACACCTGTAATCCTAGCACTCTGGGAGGCTGAGGCGGGAGGATTGCTGGAGGTCATGAGTTTTAGACCAGCCTGAGCAAGAATGGGACCCTGTCTGTACTATAAATAGAAAGAAATTAGCCAGGCATGGTGGCGAGTGTCTGTAGTCCCAGCTACCCGGGAGGCTGAAGCAGAAGGATCACTTGAGCCCAGGAGTTTGAGGTTGCTGTGAGCTAGGCTGACGCCACAGCACTCTACCCCAGGCAAGAGAGTGAGACTCTGTCTCAAAAAAAAAAAAAAAAAAAAAAATAGGTAGGATGTGGTTTCTTATGAAGATTAAGATTGGTTGATTGAGACAAGGTCTTGCTCTGTCGCCTGGGCTAGAGTACAGTGGTGTCGTAATAGCTCATTGCAGCCTGAAACTCCTGAGCTCAAGTGATTGGCCTGCCTCAGCCTCCCAAGTAGCTGAGACTACAGGGTCAAAAGCAAGTGTTTCCTTTTTTTTTTTTTTTTTTTAAGTTGTTTTAGTAGTATATTTTAATTGGCCCTGAATCAAGGCCAGCAGTTTGCTGAAGCTGTTGGTTTCAAACAGGAGCCTAAAGAATTATCTTTCTCTGGTCTGTTGGCCATTTCAGAACTTTGGAAATGTAATGGTCAATTCATTAGAAAGAAACATCTGAGAAAAGAGGAGGGGGGGTAGGATATTTTAAGAGAGCGTTTCCTAATCAGAAGCATATTCCCTTACTTACCGAGTGCTGCGTGGTTCGGACGTGGCGCGTGCGCTGCAACCGGCCCCTGGACTGGCTCTGGCTCTACACCACTCACTGGCCTGGTGACCTTGGGTGAGTGAGCTAGCTCAGGATCCTAACACTGTCTGTCTGTGAGGTTGTCATGGCAGTTAAATTAACTGCAAAGTGCTTAGAGCATTTCTCGGTACAAACTAGATGCATTATAATGCTTGTGAAATGTGTTTTTGATACTTTGTGTCAGCTGCTGAGGATTAAATGATGAACTTGATAGATACAGAGTAGAATGTTAAAAATGGCTAACCTCCACCAACCTGCATTGGTGGTGTGCGTTGGTTGGTTTGAAGCTCTGGCAGCCCTGAGGGGTCAGCGTTCTGATTTCCTGTGTGTGCCGTGGCCGTTGGCCGGAGGTCGAACGGCCAGTAAGTGGCGAAGGAGCCACCAGAACTGAGGTCTTTGACGCAAAAGCATGTGTGCATCCCCCAGCGGCACTAGTTTCGGAGAACAAAATTCCAACAAGTGAGAGTGTTTGGAGGAGCCAGCCCAGGTCGCTCCTTTACGTGACCCCATGAGGCACGGTCACAGTCACGTTCATGTCTGCGTGAAGGGCTGCCAGAGGGAGCAGTCGTCAGGCGGCCAGGGAGCTGACGTTCAGGTGGAGCCACCAGCAGCTGTTGTTTTGGGCTGTGGCAGCTGTCAACTTACTAGAAACATTTTAACTGATCTGAGAAGATTTTTTTTTTTTTTTGGTCAAACAATTGCTACTGTTGGGGAATTATTTAAAAAACTTCTGACCATCAGCATACATGTGTTTCTTTTTCAGTTCTGTGTTCTAATGCTCTTGTAGATATTTTTCTCTTAACTAAAATTGGCTTCCAGGGATAAGTTCCTTATTTTAATAAGTCACAACTTCCGGGCCTTTCCAGAATGGCTTCAGGCCTCCAGCGCAGCTGAGGCTCGTTTAAGTTTGTTTGAGTAATGCTTCTGTCTTCCTGTGGAAGCTCAGACCCTTAGCATAACTACTGAATACAAAAATTCTGTTGTTAAAAAGGGACTCCGTGTGAAATATTAATACTTCCGAAAGTGCTTTGGGGTCAGTAAAAAGGTTTTTTAATGATTCAGGAAACTTTTATAAAAGGGCGTCCTGCTGTGCCCTTGTGGATGTGAGCTATGTGACCCTCCAGCTGGGCAGGGGCAGGCTGCACCCACGTGCACGCTGGGCCCGAGCCCGCGTCGGGTCTCTCTGACTCCAACGCCACCAGCTCTTCCATGCGCTGCCTGGCGCGTCTCAGCCTCGAGACCATGCTTCACAGGCAGGAGTGAGGGTGCTTTGTTGTTGTTTTGTTTTGTTTAATACAATATTTTCTTCTTCTTTTCTTCTCAGTGAAGAATCAATGTTAGTGAGAATGTTGTTTTGTTTTTGAGACAGAGACTCACTCTTGCCCGGGCTAGAGTGCCGTGGCGTCAGCCTAGTTCACAGCAACCTCAAACTCCTGGGCTTAAGCAGTCCTCCCGCGACAGCCTCCTGAGTAGCTAGGACTTAGAGGCATGTGCCACCATGCCTGGCTAATTTTTTTTTTCCTATATATATTTAGTTGGCCAATTAATTTCTTTCTATTTTTAGTAGAGACCGGGTCTCGCTCTTGCTCAGGCTGGTTTTGAGCTCCTGACCTTAGTGATCTGCCTGCTTCAGCCTCCCAGAGTGCTAGGATTACAGGCATGAGTAAGGATGCTTTGTTTTTAAGAACCTTTACTATGTCAAACATGCGCTGTGGAATCTTTGAGGTTTTTTAATGTAATATTCATTTATCAGAAATGCTTTTAGTGTACTATTGCCCGGGTATTTCAGGGTGTGACGTAGTTTGTTTCATTCTTGTGTAGCAGCTTTTCTTCATCAATGTAGGTTTGGGTATTTCAGTTTGAGTATTTCGTCTACCATGGGCTTAAGGGAAGACAGGTGGGATTTCTTGTTACACACTTTGCTCTAGTTGCTCTGCAGATGTTATTTTGTGAAAGTCTGAAGGGTAAAATGAATCGAGTTCACTGGAGTCATTTGCTTTCCCGGGGATACGATTTAAATGGTAAGTCTAGCTTCCCGGCTTGTGTGCTGTCCTGGGTGTGCCCGAGCCGTGCTTGCACTTAGAGTGGGGGACGAGAATGCAGGTGTGTCAGCGTCCTCGGAAGGGCGTGTGCACGCAGGGTGGCAGACGGGATCCCAGGCGGCAGGTGCTCACTGGAAGGGTGGGCATGGCTTGCAGCAGAGACAAGCCACTGCGCGTCACATCTGGATGGTGGCCACATAGTGGTGGCCCACCTATTTTTGCCAGTCTGGAAAAAGAACTATGTACCAAGACCTGCACTTTGAAAAATTCCCAAGTTCTTTACTGATAAGATTACATTTGCTGCTAAACATTCTGATCGGGGCAGTGGAATATGAAGAAACCAGAGGGGAAATACTTAGCAGTCACCGCTTTCAAGGCGGAAGACCCGTAGAGCTTCTAGTCTGTCCCTTCACTTCAGGGTATGCCCAGACAGGTGGGGTGATGGGCGTTGAGGGCCTTTCTGAAATTGGCAGAGAGCTCAGATCTCTGAGTCCATGGCTTTTCATGCTGCACCACTTGGTCCATGAGAAGTAAAAGCTGATCAGACTTTACATAGAAGTTGAGGACCACAGTGACAGACACTGCCGGCTGTCCCATGGGTTTCTGCAGAAGGCCAGTGTTTAGGGTGAGGTGTGCGTTCAGGGCTCACCACGTCGTCCAGAGGTGCTCTGGGAGACATGGAGCATTCTGTGCGTAGGCTGGTCCCTGAACCTGACACGTCCCTTCCCGAGAAAGATCCCAAGGTAGAGCACTGAATAGCTGTGGACCAGGCTGGCAAAATGACCAGACGGGCTTAGAGATCACAACTTCAAAATAGCATCCAAGAGGGACGGAACCTCAGGTGAACCAAACCTCTGTGATCCACCTGTCTCGTTGTTCAGTGGTTGCAGAGACACGGTGGAATCTTCTAATAAATTCCGTCGCTGCTGCTGTAGAAAATGGAAGTGCCTGGCATATTTTCCAGAGTATCTGACGTTCTCTGTCTTTCCTGGTGTTGGCAGGCCTCCTGCACGGCGCATCCTCGGCAGTGTTCGAGGTGAAAGACGGCAACGGCACAGCTTGTATAATGGCCAACTTCTCCGCTGCCTTCTTGGTGAGCTACGACACTCAGAGTGGTTCTAAGGTAAGAAACATTGTGTGTGTGAAGACGATTTTAATGTTTCTGATAATTTTTTTTTTTTTTTTTTTTGAGACAGAGTCTCACTTCTGTTGCCCAAGCTAGAGTGCTGTGGCGTCAGCCTAGCTCACAGCAACCTCCAACTCCTGGGCTCAAGCGATCCTCCTGCCTCAGCCTCCCAAGTAGCTGGGACTACAGGCATGCGCCACCATGCCCGGCTAATTTTTTTAATATATATGTTTAGTTGGCCAATTAATTTCTTTCTATTTATAGTAAAGGCGGGTCTCGCTCTTGCTCAGGCTGGCCTTGAACTCCTGACCTTGAGCATTCCACCCGCCTCGGCCTCCCAGAGTGCTAGGATTACAGGCGTGAGCCACGGCGCCCAGCCTGTTTCTGATAAATCTTTGAGAGATGATCCCACCATAATGCACCTCTTTTCATGTATGCGTATTCCTTCTGGGAACATCAGTAGGCTGTGCAGTTGTGTGTACAGCAGCTGTGGTCACAGCGTGCAAACCGTTCTGTGTTCTGCTCTCACTGTTGTGTGCGTTTTCTGGTTTTCTTTGAGTGCCTTTTATAATCACAGTTGAATACTCCCTTCTTTTAACCAGCCATAGCTCGTTAAGCCACTCCCTGATGGTGGTTGGTAAGTTTTCTTACAATCTTATTCATGCCCAACGGACAGCTCTCTGCATATAGCTCTTTATGCTGCTTTTTCCTTTCCTTTTCTTTTTTTTTTTTTTTTTTTTGAGACAGAGTCTTGCTCTGTCACCCAGGCTAGAATGCCCTGGCGTCTAGCTCACAGCAACCTCAAACTTCAGGGCTCAAGGGATCCTCCTGCCTCAGCCTCCCAGAGTGCTAGCTAGGATTATAGGTGTGAGCCACAGTGCCCGGCCTGATATGTATGCTAACTTTACTTTAGATAAATTATATACTTGAAGAAATATATATATAAACGGTTGTTTGATATGCAGTGCTAGTTTGATTAAAATGTTCATTAGTAGTTAAAATGACTTTGTTTCTACAGGATAAGTAGAGCTTTTTCTGTTTCCTAGATTTCTAATAAATAAGTAGCATGTATTATATTTCTTCCCTTGTTAACAACCTCTTGATAGACACGTCATATACTCATTCTATTTAATATTTACTCTTTTAAATCTATCCCTGAACCAGATTTTATTCTCAATATTTGTTGAAACTACCATTTTCTTACTCCCGTGTTGACAGCACTAATTTTTTTTGCTGCCACACTGGAGGCCCAGCGGGCCCAGGACTGCTTGGAGGGTGCGCGGTTCTTGTGAGCGCCTGGCCTTCGTTCCAGTGCTGGGGCTCTCACGGATGCTTTTGTTCTGGTCTCTAGGAAATAGAAGGAGGTCAGGAAGATTTTGTTTTATAAAACTGTCTCAAATGATAAATACTGGTCCAGGTGCCTTTAATTCCTGCTTCCCTGTTTTTGTATTTGACTTTGGTGGTTGGATTTTTAAAATGTCATTTTGTTATATGTTAATTATGTTTCACAAATGAGATTGTCTGCATGCTGTTATATGCTTTATTATTTCACAGAACATGTCTTTGTCATCTCATCTATTCCTGTGTTATTTTTAAGGACCACATTAGCATATGGCTTTACCGTAGTTCCTTTAACCCTCCCAGTCCATTTTGATGGACATGAAGGTGGTTTCCAGTTGCTTGCAATAGTGAATCCAAACAATTCTGCAGTAGGACACTTGCCGTGTTTAAAGAGACAGTCTTGAAACAAACATTTCTGTATTTAAAAAGTCGTGATAGGTTTTTTCCAAATATAAACATATAACTAGCTCACTCTGAAGCCAGTATGAATTGTTTCAGGTTCAAGACACTGTATTTTCAAGGTAACATTAGTTTTAGGTGTGTTATAAAAGTATATTAGTAGAAGGTTTTAATTACATGAATAAGTCAGCTTTCTCTTACACTTTACACTTGACTGACATACAGTACTTACCCCTTTTCTCTGTGTGTTTTGGTGTATATGAAAAAGTAATACCTTAACAGTGATACCAGAAATGGAACGGATATGGAACTGAGCTGTAAGTGTATATCAGACTTACAGAAACTCTTTCTGAATCCATTTAACAACCTACCTTCCAATTGGGTTCTGTTGTAATTGTGTTTATTCTAGAACGCAGCCTTTGACCTGCCACCAAGTGCACACGTGCTGAACAGCAGCTCTTGTGGAAAAGAGAACACTTCCGACCCCACTCTCAGGATTGCCTTTGGAGAGGGACACACACTGACCTTCAACTTCTCAAGAAATGCAACACGCTACGGCGTCCAGCGTATGAGTTTTGTTTACAACTTGTCAGACACACACACTTTCCCCAACGCGAGCTCCAAGGGTAAGGACAAAAATTAACCAGTTATGAAGTGATAGAAATTGGGTTGGAGGATTGTCTAAAATTACTTTTAACTAAGGACTATGAATAAATAGTTCAAAATTGTGACACACCCCCCACTCCCCACCCCCGGGATCTAGAAAGCAAGACTGTGGAGTCTGTCACTGACATCCAGGCGGACGTGGACACGAGATACCACTGTGTGAGCGCCGCCGAGACGCGCATGGGTGGTGTGACCCTCACGCTCCGAGATGCCACCATCCAGGCCTACCTTTCCAACAGCAGCTTTAGCAAGCGAGGTAGGTGCCGACCTTTGACCTCTGGTGCTGATTGTGGGCCTGCAGGTGACCTTGTTTCTCTACATCCCGGTGATCTGTGCTCGGAAGGAGCCTCCGCCCAGCCAGGGACACAGCTCTGCAGGCCAGGCCCTCTTCTCCTCTCCTTCTTACCTTTTTTTTTGTTTTTTTTTAAACAGAGTCTCACTCTGTTGCCCGGGCTAGAGTGCCCGTGGCATCAGCCTCGCTCACAGCAACCTCAAACTCCTGGGCTCAAGCGATCCTGCCTCGGCCTCCAGAGTAGCTGGGATTGCAGGCATGCGCCACCATGCCCAGCTGATTTTTTTCCGTGTATTTTTAGTCGTCCATTTCTTTTAGTAGAGATGGGGTCTTGCTCTTGCTGACACAATAAATGTATCCAATCGTTATATATAAAAAGCAGAAGGGCAAAGCAGTTGTAATGTTTTCTGTTGACCCTCAGCAGAGCTAATGGGATCAGGGTCACAGAGACCTAATCTTAGTGGCCCAGCTCCGGAAGGCCCAGGGTCAGTTGCAGAAGATGAGCCATGCCTTTCTGAGGAGGTCATGACCCCTGACAACACCTGCTAACCTACTGGTGGGCTCTGGAGCCAGATAGGCAGGGAAGCCACCTCCTAGCACCATGATCTTGGGCAAGGCAGTTCATCTCTCATCTGTAAGAATAACAGTCAGTCTTAGAAGTCTGTTAGAATTTGAAAAGGAAATTAACGCAAAGTGCTTATCTCGGTGTCTGGCCAGAGTAAATAGCAAATATGTGTTAAATCACTGTACTGCTAGTTAAGGAAGCGCGCTCTCCAAAGCCTGCCAGTCCAGATCGAAGGTTGTGGTTTTGTGGGCAGGCATATGATTTGCCTCGGGGGGATGCTCACCCCGCTCTTAGGGTGTAAGCCTTCTCTGTGGACCTGCTGGTGAGGCCTCTGCTTGGCCACGTTCCTCACAGTCTTGCTGGAAGACCCATGAGCTCTGCTGGGGGCAGGGGCTGCAGGGCGGACTGTCCGGTCTCGGCCCTGGGAGTCCTGTGGCGCTGGCTCGATCCTGCCAGCTCCAGGTCCTGTGTGGCCCGTGACCAAGAGTGGCTTTTGTGTCCATACATTTAGCGCACAAAAAGTCAAAAGAATATTTCATGACACGTGAAGGTTAGATAACATTCAGTGTCCATAAATAAAGTTTCATCGGAACATAGCCAGGGTTAGTTACTTAACACACATGCTGTAGCTGCTTTTGTATTCACAGTGGCGGGGCTTAGTTGCCTCGACAGAGAGCCACGGCCCACAAAGTCTGAGGTACTTACTGTCACTGCGCAGCAGCTCTGCCTCCCGTGACCCGAGGGGGGAGGAGTGTTAGCGACTGGGGTGAGAGGAAGCCCGCCTTGCGTGCGCTCAGCAGTGCCGGGACTCGATGGGGCCTGTGAGCTCCCGGCGGGAGGCTCAGACGCTTCGGGTCTGACAGCAAGGGCAGCTGGGTGCAAACGCTGTTTGGTGCCTCCCTGCTGGCCAGGCCTGAATGTGGTCGCAGGTCGTGGCCCATCCCCGAGTTGGCTCCACGACCTGGGAGGTGTGTCCTGGTGTGGCTCATCCCCGCCTCCCAAACCACAGGGTGCACTGGAGGGCAGGGCTGCGCTGCAGGGGGTAAGCGGTGCCCCTGAGAGCCCCGAGATTGCTGGGCACAGTCTCTGGGCTAAATATTTTTACAGTTAATGACTTCTTTTACAGTAAACTTTATTTTTTTGAGCAGTTTTAGATTTCACAGCGAAATTAAGTGGATCCCGTAGCTTTCCTGCTCCCCATCCTCCAGATGTCCCCACTGTCTAAATCCCACGCCAGTTACTTTTTAATGGAGCGTGAGTCCAAGTGGACAAAGTCCGAGAAGGAGGCTGTGCTCCTGCCAGCTGAGCCGGCGTGGTGGCGCAGTCACGTGGGACATGGGGCTGCCGCCTCCTGAGGCGGCAGTGGTCTGGGGCTCTGCTGTTGGCACCTGCCCAGGTGCGCCCCGCCAGGTGTTGGTTACAGGCCCAGTTGCTTAGCGTCCTTCCTTTAGAGGTGGGTGTAAAGCCACCCGCCTCCACCCCCTGGTCCCTATGGTCCCAAGCTTTCCCTTCTCGTCAGGGATTTGATTTTGTGTCGTGTCTGCCGGTGCAGATTTTAGTGTTCTGTGGGAAGGAAATCCTGCTGCTGCTTCGAAGACACCCGAGCACTCAGTAAACACTGCTGGTGAGAAGTGAGTTGAGGTGTCCTGAAGCCACGCCACGTGCTCTCGCTGCTAGGGCGAGAAGACGGGGCAGTGTCGGTCCTCCTCGTCCCAGAGGCTAGGAGGGTGGGCTGGGGGCGAGGCCCGGGGAGTCCATGTCCCGTTTACTGGAAGGGGGAGCCCAGGCCTTTGAAAGCCGCATCCGTTACAGTGACCGGACCTCTGTGGCTAAGAAACAGTAAGCACAGAACAAAAACCGAACGCCCTAGCTGGCAGAGGACTTTGGGGATCCTTTGCTACCACGTCCTCACCTCGCACATAACCCAGGAATTCCCGCTTTGGTCACCGCTTGGGGCCTGTCCTCCGGGGCCTGCGTGGTAGGACAGTAGTTAGAAGAATCTCAGGTGGCTGCCAGCAGTTTGCTCCCCAGAGCGAGGGTGGGAAGGAACAGGTTACAGAGAGTCTCGGGTCTCCGCACGCTGTGATTACTGATGCCGTGATCCAGATTATCTTTTAAAGCTCAACAGCTGGCGTATTCCAGAGTTGCTCAGAGCGCCCGCAAGGCTCTCAGAAAGAGCCTGGTTCCTTGGAGCCCTTGGGGGCTCACACCACTCCTGGGCTGTGATAGCATCTTGCTGGGTTCTGTAGGTTTTTGGCAGTGGTTGGTGCACAGGTACTTGCAGCTAAAGGGACTGGTATTTCCCCTGCAGAGAGGAGATCTGAGATAACTGACCACAGGTGCTGCTGTGAGCACAGATCACCTAAAAATACTTGATTGCTGCTAAATTAAGTCATTTCTTCTTTCATCTTGTGCCAGCTTCGTTCCTTTGTTTCCTAGGCACTTTTGTGACTTACAGTTTTGGTGTCTCTTTAATTTGAAAGCTGCTTCAAGAGAACGATCCCAGATCAGTTATGTTAAATATATTTTTATATATCCCCCTAGTCTGTTCTACTCGTGGATTTTTTTTTTTGAGACAGAGTCTCACTCTGTTGCCCAGACTAGAGTGCCGTGGCGTCAGCCTAGCTTACGGCAACCTCAAACTCCTGGGCTGAAGCGATCCTCCTGCCTCAGCCTCCCAAGTAGCTGGGACTACAGGCCTGAGCTACGGTGCCTGGCCTTCATTGTGGATTCTTAATAGAGAATTGTCGAGTGAATGTGTTTCTGTTAAGTCAGTGTTTTTTGTTTTTTTTAGTTGGTTGTGAAATAACTCCTTTTTCTCGTGGCTCGGTAAGGTTTACATTGGAGGAATTCCAGGTGGGTGTTGGCGTGGGCTGTGGTGGCACCCCCTTGTGGCACAGTGTGGCCTCCCCCAGAAAGCCCTTTAGCTCCTCTCCCTTCGACATGTTGTCATAGCTGAGAAAACTTGGGACCTTACAGGTTTTATTTTAAAAGTCAACAAAACACAAGCCAAGGTCTAGCTGACTTTCCTGCCTGTTTTGTTGATGAGGAACACAGATATTTTCTCTCCTGAGGATCTTTAAAGTAGGGCAGATGGGCCACGTGCCGTGGCTCACACCTGTAATCCTAGCACTCTGAGGCCAAGGTAGGAGGATGGCTTCAGACCAGATGTTGGTGAGACTGGCCTGAACAAAGTGAGACCCCCATCTCTACAGAAAAACAGAAAAAACTTAGGTGTGGTGGCGCCTGTTGTCCCAGCTACTCAGGAGGTTTGCTGGACCCCAGGATCTCGGGGTTACAGTGAGCTGTGATGATGGCACTGTACCCCAGCCCTGGTGATAGACAACAGAGAGAGACCCTGTCTCAAAAAAAATTAAAAAGTGGAGCAGATTGTGATATTAGAACAGTCTGACCTTGCTTGGCCTGGGCACTGGAGTGGACCAGGTGAGTGAGCTCACTGGGCCCGTTGGAATCTGGCCCTGGCAGACGGATAGATAGGTTTGGGGTGAACCCAGCCCAGGCATGTGGGTTTAACAATTCACCTGAGGATTGGGGTTTATTCATGTTTTTATCTTAAGGGTTGTTGACGTGGGCACTTGTTGAATGAATCGAAGAATTTCTATAACCATTAAAAGTTAGAAGTAGAGACTGCTTTTAAATACACGTCATTGTACATCTTACCACCTACTAATCTGAGAGTGCTGTTACTGTTCCAACGTGACTTTGTTTTTGAGACAGGGTCTCGCTCACTGCCCCCTTTCCCCACACCAGGCTGGGGTGCAGTGCCATCATCACAGCTTACTGCAACCTTGAGATCCTGGGGTCCAGCGAGCCTCCTGTCTCAGCCTCCCCTCCTGTCTCAGCCTCCTGAGTAGCTGGGACTACAGGTCCCACCATGTCCGGCTGAGTTTTCTGATTTTCTGTAGAGATGAGGTCTCACTCTTGTTTAGGCTGGTCTCAAGCCATCCTCCTGCCTTGGCCTCCCAGGGTGCTGGGATTACAGGCGTGAGCCCCTGTGCTGGCCTCCAATGTGACATCTTTTAACCTACTTTACAAAAACAAAGTGGGAAAATGAGTGTGTCGTATGGATCGTAGTTATAAGCAGTTGTCAAGTGAGTGCAGGGTTATGCTTTGTCCATGTGTGGCCATCTCAACTAGGTCTTGAAGACTGGCCTGTTTGGATTTGGTTTTGCACATCGAATCACCTGTTCTGTAACATTGTATAAAGTAATGGTGAAGCTATTTTTAAAAGGACAACTGTAACATCAGCCTGTAACTGAGCCCAGGGGCAGTGAGCGAGGGGTGTGTCAGCACCTCCCGGGTTGGGACGTCTCCAGGGCTGTATCTGCCCTGCCACCCTCACCCAAGGTCACAGTCACTTCCCAGAGCCTGGGACGGTTACTGTGAGGCCCTCTTTGTGCCATCTTCCTGCTCTGTCCAGAGAGGGCTTTCACATGGGGACAGTATCCCGAGTGAGCCGGGCTTCTCAGAAGTTGTGAGGCCACGTGGTCGTGGTGAGGTCTCCTCTCCTCCTGCAAGCAGGTGGAAATCAAAGGCGGGATTAGCAACTGGGAAAGAGCTAAAGTGGAAGCTTCCTCGTAGCTTTGAGTAAGAAGTAGCCACTGCGCGGTTTGCCCGAGGGCTCACCTGCTAGGTAGTTGTGGCTGGCTTTCCATGACGCGGCCTAGCAGAGATGTAGAAAGGATGGAATCAGGTGGAAATTGTGTGCTATTTTGAACTGACTGTCCACAGAAACAGGTGGTCAGAGGGCCTGATTCTGAGGTTGAGAGGGTGTTGGTCCACAGAAGGCGAGTGTCTGCTCAGGACAGGTGCTCAGTCTTGGCTTTACTTTTGGTTCGGTCTGCCTTGGTTCTGACTGGGAGTTTCAGTGCGAACATCCTGGTGGGTTCACCGTGCTCAGCGTGTCCTGGGGCGGCAGCCTCTCCCTAGGGGCACGCCTGCCTGCGCCCTCGTGACCCCCGCCCCAGACGGAACCCGAAACAGCTGCCGCCCTGGTCAGCTTGGGGTCTCTGCTCACATGTGGGGTCCTCGAGGACACAGCCGGCTCCCGCCCCACCCCGGGACCCCTGCTGGGGCCCTGTGGGGCTGTCCTGTCTGGGGTCTCTGTGGCGCGTGACAACTCGGGGAACGACTGAACCGTCCCCATCACAAGTGGCGTGTGGCCAACCAGACAGCACGGTCTTGCTGTGCGCCCGCTCCCCTCGCCCGTGGTAGGAGGGAGAGAGCAGGGGGCAGTGGGGTGTGGGTGGGCGGCGCTTGCCATCGGGGGCGGGCAGACTGTGTTGCCGTGTGGTCTCGCCGTCGCCATGGCGGACTCGCGTCTGTCCCCTGCTGCTAGACAGACCCTGGCCCGCTGCCCTGGAGAGCCGGGGAAGTCGTCCCTGAGGAGTCAGCTGGGGTCTCCTGCGAGTTCATGGACACGGTTCTGGTCACCACTGACAGTCGTAAGGAACCGGGCCTTTGACCCCTCCCCTGTCCCCGCAGAGACGCGCTGCAGGCAGGACGTGCCTTCCCCGACCACGGCGCCGCCCAAGCCCTCGCCCTCACCCTCGCCGCCGCCACCGCCCGAGAGCCCCTCCGTGGCCAAGTACAACGTGAGCGGCAGCAACGGGACCTGCTTGCTGGCCAGCATGGGGCTGCAACTGAACGTGTCCTACGCGAGGAGCGACAACACGGTAGGGGCTGCAGGGCACCTGCCTCGTGGCACGAGTGCCCGTGCGCCGTAGCGCGTGATTCTGAGGGAACAGCCGTGCCCGGCTGCCCTCCGGCGTGGGTGCCTCATGACGTGGGAGCCGCCTGGCGCACAGCCCGAGACGCGCAGCTGGCACCTCACAGAGACGTTCCCCGGCCCTGGCAGAGCTGGGTTCCTCGGACGGTGACCCCCAGAGCCCGTGCTTTCCTCTCCTTTGGAGCACTGTTGTCCCCAACGCGCCGGCTCCGGGCGAGGCTGTCGGGGGCTGGCGGGGTGTTGGGAGCCGCACCGACGCGGGACATGCCCCCCCAAAGCGTCACTCAAAAGTAGCGGGGAAATTATTTTTGGAATGTGGAGGTCTTTACTAGTATAAACTCCCATTTGCCTTCTGGTTCTGTTAAAATGGATGTGGCCTTGAAGCCGCTTGTTTTTCCAAGAGTGGGGGGACCCGGAGCCTCAGGCGGCGGTCTGCTTGCTTCCTTGTCTAGACGGTGACGAGAGTGCTTAACATCAACCCCAATAAGACCTCGGCCGGTGGCAGCTGCAGCTCCCAGACGGTGACCCTGGAGCTCCGGGGCGAGGACGTCGCCCTCCTGCTCTTCCAGTTTGGCATGGTGAGCCGCTCCGCGCTCCGGTCGGTCCCTCGAGCCTTGGGCCATGCTTTCCCTATGCCACCATCTCGGGGCCTGGCCCCCGCGGGACCCAGGGAGACCCAGCTCGTGTCTGCCTTGGCTTTGCAGCGGGCCACCTGGTTCCTGGGGCCTCGCCCCTTTCCTGCTGCGAGATGCAGGTTGTCCCAGCAGTCAGGTGGCTCCTCCCCCGGCTGCACACACTGCTGCGTGGCGTCTCTGCCCAGGAGGAGCCGTGTGCGGAGTCAGCACAGTGACACACGGAGAATGTGAATGCCCCCTGCACACTTTGTCGGTGCACCGTGCAGGCGAATTAACAGTTGAGCCCCCGTTTGGGCAGAATCCCATTCTGCGGAAAGGTCCAGAAGGGACCACTTGACATTTGTGTCCCCAGAGCCACTCGGGGCCCTCTTCAAACGCAGATTCTGAGTGCCGTGACGCTGGAGGCGCAGAGGTCAGGTGTGTCGCCTGCCGACCTCCGAGTCTGAGCGTGGCGCGTGGCTGAGGGCCGTCTCTCTCTCTCTCTCTCTCTCTAAGAACGCAAGTTCCAGCCAGTTCTTCCTGAAGGGGATCCAGGTGAACATGACTCTCCCCGATGCTCGAGGTGAGACCCCACAGCGCTCGCGGCCCCTCCCCCACCCCCTCTGGCACCGGGTGACGAGGCGCCGTGTGCGTTGCAGAACCCGCCTTCAGAGCCGCCAACGAGTCGCTGCGGGCGCTGCAGGCCACTGTGGGCAACTCCTACAAGTGCAACGCCCAGGAGCGCGTGCAGGTCACCCGGGCGTTCTCCGTCAACATCTTCCGAGTGTGGGTCCAGGCCTTCAAGGTGGAGGGCGACACCTTCGGGTCTGGTGAGTATCGCGGCCGGGCTCTTGCTGTGGGTGCTCAGCAGCTGCCGTGCTGGGCGCTGGGGGCCCCCCCCCCCGTCCCCCTGCAACGAGCTGTCTCCTGGCCCGTCTGAGACGGGAGGGGGGGGGAGCCGCCCTGGCTCCGGAGAAGCCCAGCGTGTCTCGGGGACGCAAACACGGGCGCCACGCAAGAATAAGTGGTCATTTTAGGGAGCAGCGATGGCGCTTCTCCCGTGACAGTTGAATATACAAAGGTTCCCCCTGCGTCCCGCGTTCCAGACGGGCCCAGAGGCCCCGGAAGCGGCGCGGTGGACTGGCCACGTCCATGCTGCGTGGCAGCCATGGGTGCGGGAGAAGGCGCGTCTGCGGTCTCCTCGCCTTGTGCGAGTGCCCTTCTGTGCCAGGCTTCCCCGGGCTGGTCAGCTGCACTGGCGGCCTTCCCTGCCTGCTGCGGGCAGGCAGGTGGGGTGGGGTCCCTCGCGAGTGCAGCGTGTCCCTTGCCCGCAGTGGAGGAGTGTCTGCTGGACGAGAACAGCATGCTGATCCCTGTGGCTGTCGGGGGCGCGCTGGCCGGGCTGGTGCTCACCGTGCTCATCGCCTACCTCGTGGGCAGGAAGAGGAGCCACGCCGGCTACCAGACGATCTAGCACCCCAAGGGGTCTGTGCCCCCCCACCCCTGGGCCGGGGTCGTGTTGGGGCACACTTCCTGGCAAACTGTTTTTCAGATCTGCTTTATCCAATGTGAAGTTCATCCTGCAACATCTACTATGCACAAAAGAGTAACTATCGAAATGACGGTGTTAATTTTGCTAACTGGGTTAAATATTTTGCTAACTGGTTCGACGTTAATATTTACCAAAGTAGAGCCCCGAGGGAGGGAAGAGCCTGTCCCCGTGGGCACTGGCTCCGCTGTCATCGGGCACTCGCGATTCCGGTGTTGGGTTCCTCACTTTGCTCAGATTCAAGGCTCGCAAGGAAAGCCTGGCCCTCACGCTCGGGGCCCAGGCAGCTGGCTAATTGTCAGGGTGACGTGCTTGAGAAATTAAAAATCATAGGGACGGAAGGTGGTAGGACGGCAGCGTTCCGAAAGGCGCACATCTGGGACGCCTGGACCGAGCTTCAGAGCTGAGGCAAGGCCCGCGTGCGGGACGCTCAGTGGGCAATCCCTCGGTGTTTTCCACGCTCTGCCACTCAAGAGCTGGCACTTTTTTAAACATAAAAATGGGTGTTATTTTTATTTACTTTTTTTGTAAAGTGATTTTCAGTCTTCTGTTTGGCATTCAGGGTGACCCTTTTCCTGCACTGTGTACAATGATAGGTAGTGGATTCCAAGGCGTGGGCGGGCGGTGCACCGAGGAGCGGCTCCATGTGACGCGTTGCCTGTAACGATGCTAATAAAAGTCTTCTCTTTTGTCCCGGCCTGTGCTTTGTCGGCTGGGCGAGAGAACAGCGACAGGGAGATGTCTGGGGGTTAGGGGCTGCCCACGCAGCCTGGTCTGAGGACAGGGCGTGTTGCAGCCTCTCGCGGGTGCTGGTCTGACGTTTTGACAGCTCGGCCATGTTGTTGCGATGTCTCTGGGCAAACACCCGCCCCTGTTTTGAGACAGGTGCAGGTTAAAAGGGAGGCAGGTATAAGGAGAAGGGCCGGAGTCTCTGGCTTCCTCAGGGCCCTGCCGAGCGCTTGTGCTCCCCTGGCAGAGTGCTGTTCTCACGCCTTCTTGCGTAGGCTTGTGAGATGTGCGTATGGCCTGAGAACCTGTGTTTAGAATAAAAGCCGCTGTATTCAGGCACAGGGCAGCCTCCGTGGTGGCCTCAGGTGAGAAAGGGCCGGTGTGGTTGGGGAGACGGGGGTCCCCGGGCTACTGCTGGGCGAGTCTGTCACGGTGGTGGCCCCATTTGTCTCTCACCTGTGCCCCGCTTGTCCTCTGCAGGGCTCAGCCAGGTGGCAGGTTTCTTGGGCCTTGAGCCCTGGGATGGGGTGTCCCTTGCTGCTGTGCCCAGGAGGAGTTGGCCGTGCCAGGGTGCCCGTGCTCTGGGCTCTTCCCGTCCCCTGCATCTTACACGCTGCCTGCGTCAACGCTCACGTGGCCCTAATGGGAAAGGTTAAGTTTCCCGTCTAAACAGATCACTTGTCACACGCACAAGCCTCATGTAAAGGGGAAAGGCACAGAACAGCATTGAAATTGCTGAGAAACTGATAGTCACAGACTTGCAGGTATCAGCGTACTTTATTACATACAAATGTACGTCCCTCACCTTTTAGCATCTGGTAAAAATAGTTTTCTTTATGAAGTTAAATTTCTAGCTAAAGGCTATAGACTGACATTTTAAATTACTCTCTTAAAAAATTCACAGCTTAAATGTAGTGACATCCAGTATTTACAACACTAAAAAGGAAAGCGGTAAACATGGTCTCCTGTCGGCTCTGGACACGAAGCTCCGCCGTTGGGGCCGCACTCACCCCTGCGCCAGCAGCTGGGCCCTGTGGCGCTCCCGCAGCCTGGCCACGGCTGCCATGGATAAGCTCCCGGGCTCTGAAAATATTTTCTGGAATGGAAATAGAATGAGCTTAAAAACCATCCAGCAACACATGCCTTAGCTTTTCCAGACAGGCGGGAACACGAAAGAAAGGCCTCGAGTGTGGCGAGGGGGACGGGCCCAGGTGGCTGCCATCCTGCCTCTGCCCCAGGGCCGAGGACAAAAACAAAAGCCAGAAGTGCCCCTGCTTCTTGCGGGGGGGGGGGCTGGGCCGCTGGTCCCCAAGGCCAGCTGGGCGCCAGCCTGACGTCACCTTGCTCTGCCTCTGCTGGGGAGGAGTCAGGGTTGCGGGACAGCCGGGCGGGCAGTGTGCAGAGCACCTTCGCGTGGTCAGGCAGCACATGCCGTCGATGGAGACAGTTGTGTGGGGGCAGCCAGAGGGCCGGGCGGCTGGAGCAGGGACACAGACACGCCCGGCTGCAGGGAGGACTCCGCCCCGTGGGGTGCTGCCAGGGCGTGGTGGGCGAGACTTGTGGGAACTTGTGGCAGTTCCTTTAGAAACTGCCTGGGCCAGGCGCAGTGGCTCACGCCTGTAATCCCAGCACTCTGGGAGGCTGAGGCGGGCGGATTGCTTGAGGTCAGGAGTTCGAAACCAGCCTGAGCAAGAGCGAGACCCCATCTCTACTATAAATAGAAATTAATTGGCCAACTAAAATGTATAGAAAAAATTAGCCGGGCATGGTGGCACATGCCTGTAGTCCCAGCTACTCGGGAGGCTGAGGCAGTAAGTTTGCTTGAGCCCAGGAGTTTGAGGTTGCTGTGAGCTAGGCTGACGCCACAGCACTCACTCTAGCCTGGGCAACAAAGCGAGACTCTGTCTCAAAAAGAAAAAAGAAACTGCCTGGTGACCTCAAGGGGAGGGGCTGTCCCAGCACCCTGGAAGCCGTGGCAGGGAACACATCGGCTCCCCTGGGTCACATCCACGGCTCTTCACATTAAATGCTTATGTTTAGAGGTCCATGACAGAGAAGTCCTTTACGGTCCTCAAACCCCTGTAGTTCAGAGGTGGCCCAAAGCTATTCCTTTCTGTCTCTAACCTGAGGCTGTACAAACGCTGAGCCTAAGAAAGTAAAAACCCGCCCGAGGCACTCCCTAGACTCAGACGCCTGCAGGGCGCGGCCTGGGCACCACCACGAGGCTGACAGGGTCCCTGCCCAACGCCTGCCAAGGTTGCCATCACCTCTGCCCACTCTCAGGAAGCCACAGGTGCTCCATCGGGCTGCTGCAAGTCAAGCTAGCCCAGCTCACATCTGCACCCACCCTGCGGCCTCTGCAGGGGCCAGTCCTGGGGCGGGGCCACGGCTGCACCTTCACAGCGTCCAGCTGCAGGGTGGACACTGTTGTGTCTGCCTTGGTCATTACGGCTGCTGGGACGTCCGTCAGAGGCTTTCTCTCTCCAGCAGTCTTGGCTCGGGCAAAGCCCCCAGGCGGGCTGAGGCCGCAGGGTCTGTCCCCATGCCCCGGGAGGGCCGGCAGAGCCCCGGGGATGCCACGGTCCTGCCGTCCGCGGTGACAGTTCCTTTTACCTGACGAGCCCCCAGGTGAATCCAGAGTCAGTTCCAGGTCCACATCCGACACTTCTCACCTGTCACCGACGCCCTCTCTGGGGGAGCCCCTGGCTAGTGACACGACGCGGGACAGCTGCAGTCGAGCCACGGCCACCGTGCCGTGTGGCCAGGGTGGTGGCGGCGCCAAGCATGCTTGGTGACCACAGCCCCCAGGCAGGTGGACAGAGGGGCCGCCTCAGACCGAGTCACTTGCCCTGTGCCCAGCTACTCCCTGGAGCCGGGAGAGGGCCACACTCACGTGTTTTGTGGCCAAGTGTCCCTGGATCTCTGTGAGCAGAGACAGTCCCGGCCTGTCTCGGACCACCCAGCAGTGACCTGACAGCGTTCTCGGCCCGATTCCACTCCTGGCACCACCTGGGGACTCCGGAGAGCCCACCCCTCCCTGGGCTACTAATCCGTGGGCCTTGGAGCCAGCAGGCACACACTGGTACTTCCTCCGAGCTTGTAATCATCTCAAAACAAAATGTTAAAAAGCAAGATGGCGGCTCACATCTGTAATCCCAGCACTTTGGGAGGCTGAGGCAGGAAACCAGCCTGGGCAACACAGCGAGGCCCCGTCTCTACAAAAAATAAAAAATCAGCCGGGCATGGTGGTGCGCTTCTGTGGTCCCAGGTGCCTGGGAGGCTGAGGCAGGAGGATTGCTTGGGCCCAGGAGTCTGAGGTTGCTGTGAGCTGTGATCGTGCAACTCACTCCAGCCCAGGTGACAGAGCGAGATCCCGTCTCTGAGAAAAGCAAAGTGAGGTGGGCTCCCGGGCGCCAGCATCTCGCCGGGTCCTGCCAGTGAGATTCCAACCTGGGCTGAGCTGCCAGCATCGTGGGGCCGAGGGGAGAGGGGCCTGCTGTGGACGGCCCAGGCAGGCCCTGGGGCGCGGGGGGCAGCTCGTGCCCTCCTGGCTGGAGTGTGAGGCGGGAGGACGGGCGCTGGGCTCTAGGCAGGTGACAGCCACGGGCTGAGGGGACGACTCGCCGGCAGCACCACCGAGCCCTGGGCGAGCAAGCGAGCGCCCGCACCCACCTGCATGAAGGTGTGGCACTCCATCGCGAAGCTGCCTCTGGTGATCTGCTTGAACCTGTCGCAGATGTCCGGGACGCTGGTGGCTTCCAGAATCAGCGCCTGATGCTGCTTAATTAGGGTCAGGGCCACCCGGAAGATGATCTTGGAGCCTTCGTTGAACAAACAGTCCCAGACCCGAAGCACAGTCTGCGGGGAGACAGAAATCCCGCGTCAGTCCCCGGCGTCTCGCGCGCCCGCTGCGCCCGGGCCCGCGAGGCACTCACCTCCACGGGCAGGACGTCCACGAAGAGGCAGATGAACCAGCGAGACACCAGCAGGGCCCACAGCACGCCGTGCCGGTCCAGCAGGGCCCCCACCGCCGGCAGCTTCGCCCTCACCAGGTCCCCGAGCACCTCCTGGTCGGTCTTGAGGCCCAGCATCCCGGGGCCGTAGTAGTCTGCGGGCGGGCGGGTGGCAGAGACGGAGACGCACGTCACCCTCCGCAGGCCGCTGGCCCCTCAGCCTCTCCCTCCGCCCCCTGGGAGCCAGGGAAACACAGCAGGGCGGTCCCAGAGAGCAAGGCGAAGTGCTAGGGGAGCCCGGCGAGGACGTGGGGCCCTGCGGGTGCAGCGCGTCCCAGATCGGGCCTGGGGGGTGAGGCAGACGCTGCCCGGCACAGCCCGCTGGGCGCCAGGTGAAACCTGCAGGTGGTGACAGGGACTCTGTGAAGATGGCACACCCCTATCAGTTCCACTCTTGTCTCTTAGGACAGGGCCTCTCCCGGTCACCCAAGCCTGGGTACAGTGGCGCCATCACGGTGCACTGCAGCCTCCAGCTCCCGAGTCAGCAACGGGACCTTCCCTGCCGCCTCCGCCCCCCAGAGTGCCGAGAGCCCCGGCGCCACCACGCGGCCACCCTCTCATCCCTAGCAGGGTCTGTCCTGGGGCACGGAGGGTGCCAGGGCTGGGGAGGACAGTCAGTGGTCAGTGGGGACGTTTGTCTCCCAAGACGGAAGTCCTGGGCGGCGACAGTTGCTCAGCAACATGGATGCACTTAATGCCGCAACGGTGCGCTTGAAATTTAAGATGGGAATTTTTGTGTGTGTTTCACCACAATAAAAATAAAACTCACGCTGAGACAAATGCTTCTAACGCTGTTTCTTTTGTGAACTAAAATAAAATCTTAGGCGCCCCCCAGTGGACTAACTGGACGCTCTCTTGGCCAAGGGGACCCCAGAAACACCCTGAGGCTGAGCTGCCGGCCAGGAGGAAGAGGTCACGCCCTCCCTCCTTGGAGACGTCCTCTGGCTCATTGGCAGGACTGAGGCAAAGCTCAAACCACCCACCGGTCATCAGTCACTGAACAGATCGCTAGAGTCTCAGCCTATGCCGGCGGCTTCTCTCTGATTCACAGACGTCCTTAACTGAAAACATTCCAAGCCTTTAGACGAACCTTCTGTCTTTAACCAATTACAAGTCAAAGAATCTTTAAGTCACCTATATAACCTGTAAGCCCCCACTTCAAGATGTCCTGCCTTTTTGGGCCAAACTAATGTACACCTCCCACACATTTATTTATGACATTACATGAAATTCCTGTTTCCACGAAACGCATAAAAGCAAACTGTGACCCAGCCACGGTGCGTCCACTTGCCCAAGGCTTCCTGGGCATGGCTCCGGGCCAGGGTCACACACACTCAGCTTAGAATAAACCTCTTCAGATTATTCTACAGAGTTTGGCTTCTTTTCCATTGACACTTTATTTTGAATGAACATTTGATTTATCAAAGCTTTTTGGGGGCTTCCTACTTTTCTTTTTTTTTTTTTTTTTTTAAGACAGAGTCTCGCTCTGTTGCCCAGGCTAGAGTGAGTGCCGTGGCGTCAGCCTAGCTCACAGCAACCTCAAACTCCTGGGCTCAAGCGATCCTGCTGCCTCAGCCTCCCGAGTAGCTGGGACTACCGGCATGTGCCACCATGCCCGGCTAATTTTTTCTATATATATTAGTTGGCCAATTAATTTCTTTCTATTTATAGTAGAGATGGGGTCTCACTCTTGCTCAGGCTGGTCTCGAACTCCTGAGCTCAAACGATCCGCCCACCTCGGCCTCCCAGAGAGCTAGGATTACAGG